>DWPP01000161.1:0-13356 GCA_018251735.1 Eantis mithridates tamenund
TTACAGACCTGCCGTGTTTCTTCCACATTCATTACTCTCTTCATACATGCACGCCGGTTTCGGAGACTTTTAACTCTCCCATCTATCAGAACACGATCTATAACTAAAACAATAGTTTTGTATAATCATAGGCTCATACATATATCCTCACCTCACGCCAGGTCCCTTACGGGAGTTACGGGGTAGGCAGAGAGCACGGAATGCCAAATACCTATAATAGTTCTATCTCGACCTCCATGTCATAATAATGAGTAATCATTACTCATTATTATCTTAAAGTGAGGGTAACAAGAATGACTACCTTTAAGTATTATGATTATCCGTTTTGTAGGTATCTCCTGATCCTGATTACATTACTACTATTTACGTATGAGATAGTAACCACGAGACCCAACAGGGTGGGGGAATTTGTTAAAATATCACGCTTGGTCAATGGGGACGGAGATCTGGTATTATATTTTCGTCACGTAGTCAGTAATCTCATTCTTTGTCGAGTTATCACGTTTGCTCGGGCTTTTTGCAACTATCTGTTTGCTCATTTTAAACTATACTTCTGCAGAACGGGTTATGTAGTATGGGTTACGTTTGCCTTTATTTTCTTTGACGATGTTGAATGGCTAGAATAAAATAATCCACGGCAGATGGAACTTCTACATTTAGTGTCAATGTCACACTGACATCTGTTTACTTTTCCAAAATGTCAAAATTAACACATCACATCATATCAACAAAGTACCTAAATTAAATCCAACATACATAATTAATGAATACTTAGTTTTTATTTATCCTTGCACGTTTCTTCCTTAAACGTTAGTAGTTGTTATCTAAAATAAAATAAAAATGGCGGAGTCTGGAAAGGATAACGAGAATCCGCTTAATATTGACGGGAGTAATTTCAACTCCGAATTGTATCTTGATGGACTGATGAAATGCGCGAATTTGAGACAAATCATGGACAAAGAAGCAGAAGTGGTCACCCAGTGCCAATTCCTTCAATCCGAAATGCAAACGCTAGTTTATGAAAACTACAACAAGTTCATATCTGCGACAGAGACAGTTCGCAAAATGCGTTCAGACTTCCAAATTATGCAGGAGGAAATGAACAAGTTAAGCGAAAATATCAATAAAATAACTACATTCAGCTCACAGATATCGGAATCATTGCAGGAAAGCGGAAACAACGTAAACAGGCTCTGTGGCACTCGACAGTTATTGGACAAACTGCAATTTTTGTTTTTGTTGCCCTCTCAACTAAATAAGGCGATCGAAGAGTGCCGTTACGTGGACGCCGTACATGACTACACTCATGCCCAACGAGTTCTACAAAAATATGGCAATCAGCCATCTTTTCAAAGCATTCAAACTGAATGTTCGGAAATAATCTATGGATTAAAGAAAACTTTGAGAGAGCGATTGCTAAGCCCAGATACTTCAGCTTCAGAATTAGCTGAAAGTGTTGGTCTCCTTAGACAATTACAGGAAACAGATGCATCATTACAGGATATCTTTTTAAATTGTGCTGAAAGTCGGCTAGACCAGCATCTGACCAATTTGAGTGGAATAGTTGAAAGTACAGACATTCTTGAATGGGTTGAGAAATGCAATAACACCTTACTCGCAGACCTGGGCATAGTTATATCTTGTTATCATGAAATGTTTCAAGAAAAAAATAATTTGAATCTGCCAGAATTCGCAGACAAAGTCATGTCACAAGTGTTTCATCTGTTTGAGGAAGTAATTAAGCGGCCTGAAAATGCTGGCACAGAAATCTTGATTAGAGGATTAGACAAATTCTTCAGAAAGTTACAAGCAATGTCTGAAATAATTTCCAGTGATACAATATCAAATAGAGCCCTGGATGTAGTCATACAATGTATAAACCATAAAGCTACAATACAGTATCAAAATATTCAAACCCAGTTTAAAGAAAACCTAATGAGGGTGAGGCAATCCCTTGCCAGTAAAGGCACTGAAACTGCTGATTTAAAGGACATTCTCAATTCATTGCAGGTCCATTTGATGCAGAAAATTCAGGCATCTCTTTTAGATTTAATGGCATTCCTACAAAATAATTTATCTTTTGGTCTAAAACCATGGTGTGCTAAGGCAGTTGCAGACAGTTGCTGGACTGTAATATCAGAAACACTAGTCAGCCTCTCAGACATGGTTAAAAAGATGTCTCGCATCCAAACATCAAATAATATACCATTTGAATTATTCTTGATCTTAGCTAAATTATGTCTAGAAATGCAAGAAAGTGGAGTGTCAATCCTTCATAAACATCTTGAGAAGTTGCTTGAGGAAGCAGCTCCAGGCTTATCTATGGGGATCAAAGATACCAATGCTGTGATGGTCCATCTTTCAACAGCCTCACAGTCAGCACTGGATTCTGAAGTAGTCTTCATTGGTCAGACAGCAGCTCAAATGTTACGTGTTTCTGTTTTGGCCCGAGATTGGTTGCGGGCGCCTGAGCCACGTGGGCCGAGGGCCGTATGCCGCAGGGTTGTGGAGACCCTTGCAAGTGCTGACAGTGCAGCATCACAGCTATTTCCAACAAGCATAAAACCTTCTAGCGATTCTAGTCGACGCACTATATGGTCACGTGCTCCTTCCTCTTTTTCACCAATAAATAGAATATTCTCAGAAAGAATAGAAGTATTCAGTCCTGCTGGTGCAGACAGGGCTGCTCTATCTAATGGTGCACTAAAAGTAGCACTCAAGGCACTTGTAGAGTGCGTCAGACTTAGGACATTTAGCAGACATGGTTTGCAACAGCTACAAGTAGATGTGCATTTTTTGCAGCAACGACTTTCGTGTATGGGAAATGATGAACGTTTGTTAAACGCATTGTTGGAGGATGCGCTAGCATCAGCACAGTTGAGATGTGTTGACCCACAGCTAATGGAGCCAAGTATAGTGGATATTATTTGTGAAAGAGGGTAGTCCATCAGGTCCTAAGGACATTTGAAACAGAATTTAAATCCTACAAAGTACATTATTGTTTCTCTATGCCAGAATTGCTGTACTATTGTCTAAAACCCTTTAACTTAATTGCACCCCCATTTAAAATTTTGCTTGCTTTAATTTATGTGGAAATAATGTATTCATTGTGGTAAATATGAATTTGAAATGTACTAAGTTTTTGTTATGTAATATATTTATTGTCAAAAATTATAACTACAGATATATTCTTATAAAATAAACAATATTTTACCACCATTAACCAAACTAAAAAACAAACAGCATGAATTTTTTGACATTTTATTTTATAACCCATTAATCAAAATTGCATCATCATATGAAAAATAATGATATCCTCTACATTTATAAAATTTATGTTAAATGCTCCTAGAACACAAATCTCACGAGACAATCAACTCTTTATTTATAACATTATTAGTTAGTCACGGGAGTAGAATAAACATCATTTAAAATTAAAAACAACGTACATCGAGACACATATTCACTAGTAAAAAACGTTACTACAATATTGAAAATAAAACTTTCTAAGTAACAAAATCTGACAAGACACTAGTGAATATGTCCCTTTACTATTATTATTATTACAAACAGAATTACATTAATAAAATTTGGTCCTAGTTCACTAAAAACCTGCACCTATTTATTCATTGAAACTCCTGTCTGATTATCTTCGAATGTTGAGATTAGAATGTGCCAGCAGGGATGAAATTTATTAAATATTGTATTGTATATTTGGTCTATCACCTCGAATGCAATAAATTTAATCTAAACTGTAGTTAGGCAAATCGATTATATATTTCAATTTATCATCTACATCTGTCATCCCAATGACTGCTTCTGATTTTTCTAAGACCACTACTCCAAGTAGATCTATTTACACATTGTCGCGTTAACGTATATATTCCGTTTTGTGACGAACCAGTAGGGAGAGTCTTAATATATATAATGGTTGAAACTACAAAGCACTAAGTGTAATGGAAACTGTCACAACAGGAAGCTCTTATAACTACAGCAACATCTGATTTCAAATTAGAGTATGTAATAAAATAACTGTCTCTTTAAGCTCGTGAAATTCTCTAAACTTATCATTTATCAACATAGCGTTAAATACATTCATTTACAAAATATCGAGTAATTATCGCGGATATGTCCATATTTTTTAACAAAATCGGTTGTATAATTTATAATTTGAATGAACCACAATATGACATATTGGCAATTTTTTAAATTGCCAAAACTAATTTGGTTAACCACAGTTTAACTGGACTTGCACATGGCAAAATATATTATATTATATAGGTTTATAGTGAGAATTGTGAATTCTAAGTCTCATCAATTTTGTAACATTTGGGATTACGAACAAGGCCTCTCATTTATTAATTCGATTTTTAATTTTCGGATACAAACATGACATGAATGTTGTTCAGAACTTTTAGAAGATATCACCAAATATTTTGTAAGACTTATATCATCACTTTTTTGGAAAATATTGTCACTATCAAATATTACTCAGGCGCTTATATTCATTTGCTCAATTCATAGGACATTCAGTGACCAAGAACAGAAGTGGGAAAACTTAAAATATTAAATAATTACTCTTATACATAAATATGATATAAATCTAAACTCTAAAACAAATTGACAAAATATTCTTATGTTTTAAGTTCGCAAATGTACATTATAGACAAGACCGACGCCTCGGCTCACAACAATAATATTTGTAACACGACGCTTTTTAACTCGACAAATTTGTAAAAATATATTCTATTAAATACCATGGTCCGTTTGTTACATCATTGTGAGCTTTTGTGATGCGTGATTTCATCTATTTTCTAGCGATTCTCCTACATCACATTTAGTCCAACTTTCATTTAAAAACGTCCCGGAAAATATCTATTCAGTCACTTCCGCATATATCACCATCAAAATTTGCAAGAATATGCATTGCGCGAACAGCCTCTGCAATAGACAATAAATACACCATAGTTTTGTTCCGAGATTCGCATTTACAAATTTGTGCCATAAAATTGGAGTGTAAACGTCTGGGACAGGTTACCATAACTCGTATAAAGGTAGGAAATCTTGAACGGGTAACATTTGAAAGAGATCTACGCGGCTGGCAGCACAATGCATCAATAACTACCCTCATTAGATCATAATTAAATTACTTTTTGGACTTGTCCATGAGTTTCCTCATCTTCTCCGGCACGGGCACGCCCTTGTGTGGAGCGCTTCTCCGCGTTTTTGCGAGTGGAGTACTTCTCGGAGGCTTACGGGGCTCCACTGATTTAGCTTCGGCGGTGACGCTCGATTTTCGCGTTGCAACGCCGAGTTTCGAGGTCTTCACAATTTGGTCGCTCTTGTTGGATTTTCTGGATTCATTGCGTGCGGGTGTGGATGTTGGGATAGTGGTTGGTTCTGGCGGCGGTGGCGGAGGCGAGCGGCGGCGGCGGATGCGCGGAGGCGTGTGCGCGAGACTGGTGTGACGCGCAAGCAGCGCCGCGCTGCTGAACAACTGTCCACAGTCGCAGCGGTGTTCCACCTCCGTTGTACCTGAAAATATTATTTTTATTAATTTATCAAACAAAATAAAACTACTTCGCAAAAATCCGCAACCAAGGCGCAAGATGTTATATGCTTTCATGCAATGCACCAACCTCCCTCCCTCACAGGAAACATGCGCGTGCACCAAGCAGAAACAACACGCCACCAAAAGGCCCACCACCGACACGTGAGTCGCTCCGAAACAGAGCATCCCCTGAAGATGCTCTGTTTCTCGTATGTTGACTCGACAACGGTTGCTTTTGGTGGCGTGTGGTTTCTACTTGGTGCACGCGCATGTTTCCTGTGAGGGAGAAAGGGCGGTGAACTGCATTAAAGCAAATACATATCATCTTGAGCCTTAGTTGCGGATTGTTACGAAGTAGTTTTATTTTGTTTGGTAACAATGGATTTCCGCAAAGTAACGCCTGATTCAATTAAATAATTTATTTTATGCTCGCAGAGTGAAGTAAAAATGTGTGTATGTGTGTGTGTTCTTGAGTGAATACTTATATTAGATGCGAGAGAAAATAATTAAAAATGTAATAAACTGAAATGTAAAATTTTCATCAACCGCTACTGTTGATCAATTGAGTTACTTTAACGTATCGTTTGTCAACTGTGGCCATGATGGACCAAAAGAAAACAAAATAATATTATTGAACGTTCCTCATCACGCATACCTATGTAATGTTTAGTACATTAATGTAGATGTATGCTATTTAACAACAAATGTTTTAATGAGAGCATATCTTTATTTAAGAAGAAGCACGGCAGGTCTGTAAGGATAGAGATATTTGGCACTCTGTGCTCTCTGCCTACCCCGTAAGGGGCTTGGCGTGAAGATATGGGTTTATATGTTTATTTAAACACGTTTTTATTACCTTGGGTTGTATGTCTGTATGTAACGGAATCTTTGAGTACAATTTTCACGATTTTCGAAAAACTAAAAAAACACGCTTTTAAATACCAATAAATTAATAATAAATTATATTTAAAAAACAGCTTTTATAAAAATAGAATGTCCTTTAGACCTTGCTTAACCAACATACAGTTAAAGGGTGAATTTAAATTTAATAATAACACTTGCGTGAGAACCCTGTCGCAAATGCAAGTCTGATAGGATATAAAGTAAACTTACGTCTCTTTATCTGCTTAGAGGGGGACGGGGCTTTATGTTTAGCGCTGGCTATCTTCGTCACCGATTTCCGTTTTGCAATATTACTTAGTGACTTTCGTTTTTCAACGATCGTTTGCCTCTTAACCTTTTCTATATTCTTAGGCGTCACTTCTTTTTTGACGGTTACAGGGAATGAGTATTTAACATCACTATCATCTGAATCTGTAGAAGGCACTGGGTCGGGCAGGATTGGAGTAGTTTTTGTGTTTTTAGCAAGATTCGTATTTGAAGGCTTGCGTGGAATTGGTTTAACTTTCAGGCGGGGTATTTTTGGAGGATGTTGCAGTGATATTCTTCTCTTCACTAAATCTTTGGAATTTGGCCTTTCTATCTGCAGCGAATTACGTTTCTTAGCTCTAACTTTCATGAACATTTTCCCTTCTCTCGACTCGCCCACAAAGTCTGGGTTAAGCATATATCTTATGTCGTCGTCATCACTTGAATCGACAGTTTTTACGTTCTCTACGGCAGGTGATGGCATGCTGCTAGTCTTTTGTTTCTTAGTTACCGTGTGTCCTGTTTTTTCCTTTGCGGAAAGCTTCTTTTTTGGTGTAGGCGTATCTGGTATCGTGATTATTTCTGTTGATGCTGACGTTGGTAGCGCGTGTTTTCTAGACTTTAACTGCACTTTAGCAGCTATACATTCTACACTATCTTTCTTGTTATCTTTTTCAGGAATTTGTGTTTTTACAGATTCCTCTGAATTTATTGCTTTGGGAATATCTGATTTATTTTCTTCTATTTCTACGAGTTTTTTGACGTCGTTTATTACCGCCTCTTGTTTTTCTACGACGGGTTGTATGTCTTCGTCAAGAATTATGCATTCATCGATGTTTGTTTTATCAAGAGTAATTTTTTCATCATCAGTTTCCGTAGCTTTAGATTCTTCATCCTGGGACTCAGCACCATCATCCTCATTTGTTTCATCAACCTTTTTCATATTTTTCGCAGCGGATTGCTTCTTTTTCCTTTGACATATAATATGGTGTTTATTCAATGAATGCTCATTGGGGAAAACCATATAACACAGTGGACACTCATGTATGATATCCTTAGTGGATAATGAACTTTTGACACTTTTGTCATCAGATTTTTCTGAGCTTGTATCTAAATGGTGTTCTTTATGCTCGATTAAATGTTGCAGTTTTTTAAATGACTTTTTACAAATATCACAATCATGCAAAGGATTTGGCTTAATGGTATCTACTGTACTTGTATTGCATTTTTTGTTTATTTCATCATGAGTTTCTCTATGCTCAACGAGATGATGCAGTTTTCTGAAAGATTTGTCGCAAGGTTCACACCTAAACCCTGCACTTGGATCGTCATTTGGCTTAACACCATCTTTGGTCTTACCATCACTATGCTCTGAAGAGCTTTTTCTTGATGATCTAGAACTAATTGGATTAGTGTTATGAATAATGCGATGTTGTACTAAATGATGTAATTTCCTAAATTCTTTTTTACAAATTTCACAACTAAAAAGGGATTTATGGCTTTGCTCCTTTTCAGTTTTCTTTGACTCTGTGTTTTTATGTTGTAATTTATGACTGACCAAGTATGACAATTGTCTAAACGCCTTTCCGCAAAATTCACAAATAAGGCTTGTAGGTTGAACTTTAATTTTCCCTTCATTTTTATTTGATTCCTGCTTTAATTTTTCACGTTTTTCTAAAGTCTCTTTTATAGGAGTATCCTCTATGACAATGATGTCCGACTTATTGTCATCAATTGAATTGATCTTCTTATCTTTAGACTTTCTTTTCTTTTTCGGTTTATTTAATTCATATTCTTCATCAACGTCCATGCTGTCTGATTTGCTTTCTTCTGATTTCCAATCTAAGTCTTGTGATTGTCTCATTCTTCTCGGACTTCGTTTGTCAGAATCTGATCGACTCGGAGAAGGACCTGTACAATGTTTAACATGTTTAAATACCACATTTTCGGAACGGAACAATTTGTTACATATCGGACAAACAATATTCTCGTTTATTTTGCCCATAGTCCAGTTCTCTTTTATGAGTTCGCCGTCACTGCTAATGTCATCTTCTTCAGATTCGGTATCTACTTTACGTATCTTAGCATCTATTAATCTTGGTTTTTTCTGTGGAGTAGGTGTCTTAACAGGACTTGGACTTTTACTGTCTGTCGACTCTGAGTCTGGTAGAGGGTATTTTCGCGGGCGACCACGGCCTCTCTTTATGGGAGTACTTGGCTGCGATGAAGAGTTTTCGTCATTTGGTGTTATGGCATGTTTATTTTCAGACTGATTTTCTAGTAATTCTGCTGCTTTTACTAGGTTGTCAATTGCAGATATAGCGTCCGGATGTTTAACAAACGTATCTTTTTGAAGGACCGTAGGATCTTGTGTTGTATTTAAAGTTTGTGTCAAGTTTTTAGGGTTTGATTGTATATCATCTGTTGGTACATTTCGATTCAGAAGATAAGATTTTTTTGGTACCAGCGTTTTACAAGTTTCAGATTTACTATCATCAATTCTGCGTTTCTTCTTGGGCGAAACTTCAATACCTAAGTCAGCTGGTTCAATCAGTTCTAATTCAGGTGTTTCTACGGGAGTTAGAATTTGTTTTCTCTGATGTTTGCTTTTTATTTTAGTCTCATCCTGTAATTTATTATCAAAATTAACATCTAAAATATCAGGATCCGTTGATTCTAAATCGCAATGCGTTAAATGATCCTTATCTACTGTAGTTTTTTTAGGGGATAATTCTTTGCCTTGTAAATTAAATTGATGTGGGACTAGATCGTGACTTGAATCCATAAACACTACTTTCACTGGCTTATCTTCAATGATAGTTATTGGATACTCCTGTTGACGTTTTGCAGTCATTGCAGATTGATATGCGATTTGAACCTTAGATTGATAGTTCTTATTAAACGAATCTTCCTCGTTTGTTATCTTTATTGGAGTAGGAGTCTTATTTGATAAATTAATGTGGCGCATGGCTAAATGCTTATTAGATTTTGCTTTGGACTCTGCTAGCATTATTTCATTTCTTGACAATTTCTTCGGTGTTACTTCTTTTTCAACTACAGTTTGAACGACATTATGCTGTTCTTTGCCATCAAAATTAACAGTCAGGCAATTTTCGTACGTAATTGAATTACGTCTAGCGAATTTATCGAATTCATTTTCTGTAATAATTGGTTCCTTTACTGACTCGTTAGTAAAAGTTAGATCTTTAAATGTGGTTGATTCTTGCTGTTGTGTTTGATCGTTTGTTTGTACATAGGAAAGAATATTATTTTTATCCAATTCGCTGTCTCCTGTTATAGGTTCGTGTTCTAAAATTTCCTCGTCAGATTCTTCTAGTACTCGATTAACAGGGTTAGTAACTTTCTTTTCAAGTTTTTGTGGACCCTTATTGGAGAAAGGTACAAGTTTAGGGATGTTATTTCCTTTAGTTGCTGATGATATTTCAGGGGCTACAACTGCTTTGTTTTCAAGATCAAAAACCTTTGGTAATTCATGAGGCGGTCTTTCCACGAATGGTATTCCATGTAATTCATTCATTTTCGATTCTATTTCGTCTAATGACACAGGGGTATAAGAAGTTGTACTTTTTAACTTTTCTAATTGTTCTGTGCTCTGTTTCTGTTCATCTTGACTAAATTTTGCTGTTACAGCCCTGTTTATTATACCTTCAATTGTTTTATCAATAAGATCTTGATTGTTTATTTCCTTACGATGTACAGGATCTTTTTTAGTTGTTATTGCAATGCTCGACATATCAATCGGATTAACTGATACATGTTCCTTGTCTAATTTCTTATTTTGTTCAATTTTATTTTCAACAAAAGCTTTAGAAACAATTTCTTCTGCTTTAGAAACTGACAGTGGCACTTTATTGTCTTTAGCCTTTTCTTTATGAGTAACATTTGATTTACTTGAAAATACTGTGGATTCTTTTTTATTCTTATTCGTAGTATTTAATTCTTGAGCTTTAGCAGCAGCAAAGGTAGATTGCCTTTGACTGTCTATCTTTTGTAGTATATCCCTCCGGTTTAAGTCATTTGGTTGTTTCAATTGTTTTGTGTTGGAATTAGTAGTAGGTATCTTTACTTCCTTTATTTTGTTCAAAAATTCCTGCCGATTAGCCTCAGTCCACTTGCCAAATGGAACAGCTGCTTTGTTATTATTAATGGGCTTTGGTATTGTACTCTTGTTAGCTTTGACAGTTTCCTTCTTAGGCTCGTTTCTTTTTTTGTCCACTTCCCTCTGTACATTTACTATAGCAGAAGGATATTTTTCGGCAATTACAGGTAAGTTCTTCTTAGTTTCGCATTTAATATGCACATCTAGAACATCTGCTGTGATAGTTTTCTTTGTAGAAATTACATTGAGGTTATTTGATTTGTGTTCTTCTACAAAATGTTTCTGCTCGCTCTTATAATGGGTTTTTGTTACGAGCTTCGAAGCATTTGTGTTTATTTTACAAAGTAAATTTTTATCTTTTTGTTTTAACTCTTTTTCTTCTTTATTTATAACTTGACTCTCACTCAAATTTCCTAGTGCCTTTTTTATTTCATTTTCTGATTTTGTCTCTACAGCATTACTTTGAGTATTCAATTCTTCAGAAGTATTTACAAGGACTTTTTCACATTTCTTCGGTTCCAAATTAATTTTTCTATCTACATCTTTAAGCAAATTATTTTTAGGCTTTGGTATATCAGTGTGCTTTACTTCAGTGGCAGTTGGATTCTTATCCATACTACAAGTATTTATTTTAATATTATTCGTACTGTCCAAGGACTGTTTTGTTTCTCCGTTATTTTTCAATTGAACTTCGGAATTTTTCTCCATTACCTGCTGAATATTTTTTGTTTTTTTCTCATTTGTATGTTTACTTTCCAATGTATGTATAGACTCATTTTCAGATTGTTTCATTTTTTCATTATCTTCTTGTGAGCTATCCAAAGTTTTAATAGGCTTACATAAATAGTGTTTCGTATCCTGATTGCTTACTTTGATTTCATTTTCACTCTCTTTTACACATTCATCCTGTTCATCTTTACTAGGCATGTGATCTAGTGTGTCCTTGCAGCTCCTTTTGGTTTCTTTTAAGTTGCTGACTTCTTTCATGTCAACAATGTCCTGTGAAGTATCTAAAGCCCTTATTAATTCGTTTCTTTCTTTACCCACGCTTGTTTGTCCTGCTAATTCTACAACATTGTCTTTTATCTCTTTACTTTCACAGATTTCAGTTTGACTTAAAATTGCAACATCATCCGTGATTTTACGTTCAGTTATAGAAATTTCGTTACCACCTGTTTTGAGAGGATTGTTGATCTCAGTTTCAGCATCATTTACGTTTTCACCCTTTTTTTCCTTTATGTCAATAATGTTAACTTCTGTATCTATTTTCCCTTCTTTGTCTTCAGATTTTGAACAATCTTCTAGCATTTCAGTTGCATTCTTTGATGGCATTTTGAGTGTACTACACTCAACGGTTGTCATGGAAGGAGCTTCTCTAACACTGACCTCCTCGTTATCATTATTCTCTAACATTATATTCATTTCCTTATCAGTTTTATTGCATATTACTTTCGAATGACTGTCATTGCATTCCAGGTTGCAATCTTCTTCAGTTTTATCATTAACATTCAATTTGCAATCACCTTCTATGACTGCCTTAGCATCCGTTAATTGGCTTGATGTTGCAATCTCATTTATTTCAGTCTTATCATCATTAACATTACTACATACTAAATCCTCCTTCACAGATGGTTTATTTTGGGTGTGTTGTAAAGAACTATTATAAATGTCAGCTTCATCGACTTCCTGATATATTTTTTCATCTGATTTTTTCTCTTCTTCTTGTTCGTTAATATTAGATTTATTACTCTCTTGGATTGTTTGATCTGTTGTGTCACCTGGCATATCATTTGCGACTTCCTTTTCAACAACTAAATTACCACTGAGTTGTTTATCTATTGGAGATGAAATTTCTGGGATATTACTTTCATTTGAATCTTTGCTATTTTTAGTTGGTGTTTCTGGCAGTCTTTGTTTACAATTATCTGTGTGAACTTCAATAGTCTTTTTTACATTTTCGGAATGTCTATTAGGATGTAGCTGTAGGTCTACCATGGTTTTTGTAAGTGGAATACCCTCTTTGTTTGGTGTTGAATGATAAGTCATGGGAGTAAATGTGCCGATTAAAGGAGACTTCCGAGATTCACTAAATTTCATCATTTTTCCATTCAAGTTTACTTCTGTTTTTGACTCCATCTGAGTATGATCTCTACTCATATCTGATTGTACTTCACTTGTAGAAGTGTCCTTTGGAGGTGTCAAACATATCTTTTCTGCAACTCTGTTGCAAACAGGTTCTTTCACTTTATTTACATCTTTGACAGGAATATGGGAAGTGTTTTTAACAGGCTTCCCCTCCTTTGTAGGCTGAAATAAATTTACAAAAATAGATTTAGTAACTTTCAACTGACAAGTAAAAAAACTCTTCATACATTTGCCAAAAATGATAGTTAAAAATTACAATTGCTTATTCAGAAGTTGAATTTAAACATCTATATATTAATATGTGATGCAAAAAGTTTGGACCCCTTTTTACGAAAATTGCGCGGACGCAGGAGCATAAAATTTGGCACACTTATAGTTTATGTGTAGGAGA
>DWPP01000162.1:0-13347 GCA_018251735.1 Eantis mithridates tamenund
TTCCCGCAAAAAAGTAGCCTATGTCCTTTCTCAACGTCTTATCTATGTTTATGCCAAATTTTATCAAAATCGGTGCACTGGTTTAAGCGTGAAAGCGTAGCAGACAGACAGAGTTATTTTCGAATTTATAATATTAATATGGATAGTAATCTCTTTTAATTGCAATAGATAGAAATATAAATGAGACAATATATTTATGCGTTAATTAATTAATCCATTTGTGCAATGAGAATCACACCAAAACAAACCAAGTGTCATTTATCACAAGACATAACCCGGTCACGTAGCTGCCTACAGCGTAGCGGCGTAGCGACCACTATGCTACGACATGATATAACAATAATGCAGTTTTAAATAATAATATCAACTTACTTACGTTAAGGTAAATTTAAAATACTGTAACACTAGCTTATTGACAGGAAGTTTACCACTAAATAAGGAAACAAAAATAACTAAACTGAATCCAGCGAAAACGCTTTTAATGCTTTACGACGTTGTTCTTAGAAAATATTGTTTCATTTATCATATAAATATTAAATTTATTAAAATATTCATTATCGATTTAAAAATCTATACGAACTTTTTAGATAATATGTTATGAGCTAAATAAATTAAAGAAATGAGTGACAAAATAACTCATTATTTAAAAGAAACCATTAAATACGCCACCTTTATTTTAGCAACGTATAAATTACGTAAATAAATAAACCAGTTCATTTTAATTTCAGTAAATGAAATAAAAGATAAATGAAAACCCTTAACCTTTACTTCAAAAGTTACGCCAGTGCACTAGCACTCACGTAGCTTATTGCTTTAGAAAGTGCTTCTAAGGCCAAGTCCCATGAGCTTTCACGCTCTCAATCTTAACTAGAATTTAAAAGCGTCACATCTTTAGTGAAGTGCACTTCGTTAAAAATAAAGAATAGCCTGGGTTGCATTGCTTTCCGAACTATCAGGATGCCAAGGTTTACAAAACTTATATATTAGTTATATGTATGTCGGTACGACAGAATAGAGTAACTAATAACTACTAGAATAATAATAACACACTTAAAAAGTATTTAATAACGTTTACCCAGTAAAAAACATTTTGTTAACCGAGAGATTTATTTATTTAGCAACCATTAGGAATTGAGACATAAGCATATAAAATTACAGCTTAACGCTTTTAATCCAATTAAGGATTATGACTAATTTGTCCCTTTGGCATTTGAAGGGAATGAAAAAGAAAAGGGGTAGAAATTAATTTGTCAATATCTTGTGATAGTATGTAAAATATTCACCTGGAATAAAAACCTTATTCGATCTACATACATATATCGATTCTTTAGAGAGTGAAAGAATGGTCAATACACAATATATGTTTTAAAGTATCTAAGTGAAAATAGGACACAATGCTCTTAAATAGTAAGTTTTTCTAATTAGTTGAATTAAACCGGAATAACAAAAATTATGAAAATAAGAATTTTAACACAGAAGGACACTGACAGATGGGTAGGTACCAAGGCAGTAATGGCTACTTCCAGTACAGACACGAGATTATATGAAACTTTTGAGAGTTCTTAGAACGCCATAATAAAAGTATAAACAAATATTTAGCTTATTATCTCTCATTCCGAAGTTAATCGTTAATTTAACTGGACTATATTCAAACTACATTTCATTTAACAATCTGTGACATTTATACGAAACGATCGCGTCATTTGTAAGTTACTATCGCGTCAGCCATAGCGGCGCGGTGCCGTCAGACGATGAGACGAGGCGCCGCCGACGCCGTCACGTCTGCCACCCTCTATCGACATATCCACGAACTGATACGAAGTGATGCTTTAGATTACCTCGTAAACGACAATTATTGACTCAGCCTCTAGTTGCCAACGGAGTTTTATACTGCACTTTCATATCATTGCCTACTTAAATATAGGGCGTCGCATATCTTTCTTATTGATATACATATTATACGTTATAACTTCACAACATTAACAGTTCATTAAACATAGTTAAATGTACACTAAAAGCAATGTATATCAAAATTGTAAGTGACTTACTTAGTTTCTAAAGAGTGAGAGTAATTTTCCTGCTAAAATTTTTGTCATTATTAAAAGGTATCAATAATGCTTAGTAAATGAGTATGGCATCTTGACGTATTATCGCTATCGGACGATAATTCCGGCCGCATGGCCTAGAAGCCGTAAACTGTTCTCCACGCGATCGTAAATAATTCCATTTCCACAATCTCGCTATGTGTGTCGAATGTATTGCCTGGAAATACTTTATAACTACAGCTTCAATAGTATTTCTATCTCCTTGTAAAATCTTGCCATGCTAATTGAGTATCTACAGACATGATTTTAGGCCCGAGTTTGCGCTGAAATCGCTGGCAGCAGTTGATGTTTTACGAGTTTATTACATATATTATGGATTCCCGTACTAAGTTGCATCAAAACGTTATAAAATGCAGCGGAAACTATATATTAAAGGTATTTGTCACTGGTGATAGCACAATGAAAACTGCCACATAAGTGTTTACTACCTAGAACGCGGAGAATTATATACAAATATACATACATTCTCGCCAGGTCCCTTAGGGGGTAGGCAGAGAGCACGGATGGCCAAATATCTCTATCCGAACAGACCTGCCGTGCTTCTTCCACATTCATCAATCTCTTCATACATGCACGCCGGTTTCGGAGACTTAACTCCCCCATCTGACAGAACTCGATCTATTTGATCTAGTCTTCGTCTTACTTCCTCGACACATGCATCCACCGACATTCGCATTGTAAATCTATTTTTGTTATTCTTTCATCAGCCATTGCCTCCACATGTGTGAACCATCGGAGCATGCCCTTTCTCATTTTTACACCGATACTCTCATACCAATCGCCTTCCTTACGTCCGAACGCGGTCCCCATTTTTTAGGTTTAAATTTATGCATGACACTTTTACCCTAACTGAATAAATAAGTGTTTATTTTCCACATGAAGAGCAAGTGGATATTGCAACCTGATGCCTGTGAAATGAGCTGTTGTTTACACATGATCGAATTTGCAAGGGTTAATAACAATTAATTGAAGTCCTTCTTGTGGTAATTTGAGTCGGCACGTGGATGAAACCTGTACGCGGTCAAGTTGACCATATGGTAGAGTAGAACTATGATAGAGCCTAGTTAACACTTATTAGAAAGAAAGAAAGAGAGAAAGAAAAATCATTTATTCGTTGCAACAATTTGGAAATAATTTGGAAACTTAGTACAATCATGTTAGCAGTGAAATAAACGTTCCTAACATAAATAATATTAAATCCCGTAAAAAATTAAAATAATAAAAGGAACGGCAGCATAAGACATACATTATGTTACGACGAAATGGTCCAGGCTCAGTTATTAGTTAAACAGTTATAAAAATATTTTCAACAATTCATAATAATCCATATGTGGTAAAGGTTATTGTGTTGTACATTTTCAGTGTTCGTTTGTTTGGCTAATATAACAAACAAGCCGCTTACCCTATATTTTCTCTGTATACCGTGAAAGATTGTTGGAAGTTGATTTGGTTTTGGATGTATGCTATGTTTAAATCACTCAGTAGATCACAATTTAAAAATGAATTTAATACAATATTTTACTTACAAATACTTTATAAATAATTAATTACTCGTATTCATACAAAGAGAGCTTTTGAAATTGAATAAAAAAATTAAACGAAAATATGTAATTGTTTGCAACGTCCATTAAATTGCATTTACTTTTTCATATCTCAGTTTTCCATTTACATTTCTCTCATTAAAACAATACTGTAGATAGGCGACTAGCGGCTTAAAACGACTTTGCGGCTTATTTGTTAATAAAAATTTTCTTGGAAAATTAGTTCGTGTTGCAGTAAAGCTAGCAAAGCAGTAACAAAGCACTAATATTACGCAATGTAATGAAATTGGCTTTATGCCGAGGAAAGAAGTCGCAGCGGAAATAAACAGTTGTTACCAAGAAGACGGAGCTGCCTCTTTTTGGACTCATTCTAGTATAACTTTAACATAATTACATGTCATAAAGAATTAATGGAAAAAACCAAAAATGTAGCTACGAAAAGAAATTAATAAACATATATAGGTATATAAAGAATTGTATGAATGTCTGTCAGTTTTATATTTATTTGCCCCTTAAATCATATATATCCAAGTAGTTTTGCAAAACGGACCTAGAGTTTTGACAAGTTTCGTAGATTGCACTTAAACCGAGCCTATGACTTTATTGTTTCGATTTTCTACACGAAAGTAGTAATGAGCCTATTATAAGTTTTTTTTTCGTACTCTCTGCCTACCCTGTAACAGACCTGGCGTGAAGATATATGTATATTATAAGCTTTCAAATAAAATACTATTGTTTTTTTAAATATTTATAATATCATGTAATATCAAAACGGTATTATTTATTGTTTAATACTAATTCTTATTTGGATGACAAGTTATTTATTAGCAGTACCGAGTTGTAGCTTCACTATCGATTAACGGAAGGGACCCCATGACATATGCCATATGCGTTACGGTCTTTATGTTCCTTTTATTTTTTAAGACAACCACAAGGGATCTGTTCTAGCCTTATAGACCTTACTTGTGCAATAAAACAATCCCACGGTGCTGCTTGCGTCGAAATTTATTAAATCGGATATTCCATCCCGAAGGGGTTTAAAGGGGTATCTTTTATATGGCAAATCAACACTGTTAAAATGAGTGACTTTAAAATTTGTTATATAGTATTTTTTTGAAAATTTACTCTTACCCCTTATTAAGTGGGGTGAAAGATTGTACAGTGCTTAATACAATTTTCATGGCAGAAGGCTGGAATTACTATTACTAAATATATTGTTTGCTGTAAATAAATATTAACTTTTTCAAGATTTTATCGTAACTACCCTCCAATCCTTAAAAATATGAAGTGAAAATTTGTGTGGGACTTTCGGTAGTTTCCAAGCTAATGACTTGAAAATTGATATTCAGTCTCTCTGTGTGGAGTAAAAAAATACGTGCTGAAGTACTTTTTTTTAAAATCACTCCTAAAATTTTAAATTTACATTGTTTTTTAAATAAAAGACGTCATTTGTTTTTCGTAGGCTAAGCAGGCGAAGCCGCCAGCAGAAGCTAGTTATATATACATATTTACAACCTCACCGCTCACTCAATTATCACTGTATTTTAGTTAAAAGTATACTTTATTAACTAAATTGTGAAAAATAATTCATTAATAAATTGATTACTTTCTGTTGCTGTTGTGATTATCATTTCGCTATTTCATCACAATCTTTAACTACAGGATTACATTGTGCACCAAGGAAGAAAACGACGAATAAGGCAGTTAAATTTTAGAGGTAATCGAAAAAGTCTGTATAGTATTTACCTACTAGAATAGGAACGTACCGTGTATACTCGTACGTGTACTCGTAAACAGCAACCGGTCACCGCGTGCTGTATCGAAGGGTAGAGTCGATCGGGGGCGGCAGCGGCGCGTGTCCGCCACCTGTCGGCCACCGGGCGCACCCGCCGGCGCCTTATTACCTACCCACTAACCATATTCAAAATCCCGTATGCATAATATCCTCACACGAATTTATACCCTCTGTATTAAAATTGACTACTGGAATTTCAAATGCTCGTTTTTATTGATATATGTATGTCTGCGAATGTGATTTGTGATTAGTTTTGAGGAAAACAGAAAACTCCTTTTATAAAATATTATAATATTATAAAAAAGACTATAACGTCTATAACACGTGCAGGATAGGGGTTTTAGTGGTCCGCAATGTTCATTATTTACATGAACCTACGTTCAACTTCTGACAGCAAAACTTGTGCAGTGTAAGGTCATCGCAAAAGTCTAGCTGTATCTTCATATGGAAAGCCTGATGTTATCCAATTGATGGTGTTTAAATATAACCTTTTAATTTTCTATGGTCGTCCATTACTGGCCTCTCGAAATGTCTCGTTTGCACCAAATATTTCAGTTTTTCGCAATCCAGCCTTTATGAGTTTGCGTAAAATACCTACGTAGTACATATTATGTCATAGTGAATATTATTAAAGGAGGTATGAAGAATAGTTTGCTGAATTATTTGGATAAGAAATCGCGTCATTAATGTCAATTACTTAGTCCTTAAAATTGGGTTTTTCTGCCGGTGTCAAATTTTTATAAAGTTGCAAAGCAAAACGTTTTCCATTCTTGCATTATTAATAACTAGATGCTCCGACAGACTTCGTTCTGTCAAAAGTTATTAGTTTATCGCAGTCTAATATAAGTAAATAAAAAGTATTTCCAAGATTGCTTTAATTGTGACATTGCTTAAAGTTAAATAAAATATAAAGGCCAAATTAGTTCCGCCGTAGCTTGATAATTATATTTTTCTCAGCTTACACGAAATATATTTCTGAACGAATGCATAAATTTGACAACCAATAGTCAACATATGACAATCCTTTCTCATTACTGACATTATTCTACATTTTTAAAACCTAACATACGCAATTTTTCCAATATTGTGGATATATGTTGTCGATTCAAAACCTTTATTTAAATACGGTCTTTAATTTAAGGGGAAAATTTACCTTATCGACGGGATGAACATGACATGTTTGACAGTTACGAAACCTATTAATATTTTGTATGGAAAAATGTTCACTTCCCGTGGCAATGAGATATTTTTCCAAGGTAAAAAGAAGCCTATGTCCGTTTCCTGGTTATAAGCTACCTCTCCACCAATTTTCAGCCAAATCGGTGCAGCCGTTCTCGAGTTATAAATAGTGTAACTAACACGACTTTCTTTTATATATATAGATTATGGTGGCGTGATTGTCATTTGAAACTATTCTTCGAATAACGTTTTTTGTGAAGAAACAATGTAAACAAAGATCATGTGTATGTTACGTCACAACAGATTTGCAACTTGATACTCATTAAAAGGTTTTAGGTGACAAAACAAAAAGGCTAAAGTTATGCAAATTTAACATTACGAAATACGTACTATACATTTTTTACCATATCGGTAAATAGGTCTAAGTTATATAAATAAAAATCACACCATACCATATCAGTACAAAGTTGTAAATCAAAGTAAAATCACACCACCTCGCCCGGCCTGTACATACTCAGCTTACAAAGACATTCTAATATTATATTTGAAATTCTGATATCATTGCGTCCTTCGTTTACCCTTTACGGTGCCCGGCGCTTGCAAACAACATCCGGTCACTTCGAAATTTACAATAATGCCATTTAATATTTAAACATGCAGTTTGATTTAAGCATTTGTTGCTGTGGAGATAACAATAAAGTAATAGAACCTTGAATTATTATTATCAGACAACAGTGTAATATTTCATGCTTTGTCTAAGTAAGCTTGGAACATAAAATATAATCATTGAGGTAATGTGTATTTAATACACATACACTTACTTCAATATATATTTTTTCTTTAGAAAATATCTTTCCATCCCCGTGTCCATCAGATTTTAGAAGTTTAAATTGACACCACTTCGACTGGTAGTGTGCCTGTATGATTCACCACTGTCTTCGTCAGGTTATTGATTCACCGTGCGACTTGTGTTTCTTTAATCGAGGGGGGACGTTATTCAAAGACCTTTCTTCCTCATTATCAGTTTTTCGAACGACGTGTCTTGCATATGTACATAGGAAGATAGAAGAAAAGTTTAAATAGACGTATGTACATAATAATATGTCTATTTAAACTTTAGAAACAAAAATACACAATTTTGAAGTTGCGTCAGTAAACTTCGTTAGTTTGCAGATTTCATTATTTCTATAGCATAAATAAACACCGAGTAGGTACTTATAGGTCTGTACATAATATGTACATCTGTGAGTGATTTTGAGCTGGTGAATGAAAAGATGCAGAATTTTATTTTAAACCCAGGATACCGTAAAGTACATGTAAACATACAAATATAATAGGTTTGTTTGACACTTTGAACTTGGCAGTGGGGCACGGGGCCGCTAATCCTGTGCAAACAGCGCAAGAGATAAGGCTCACTTAGTGCACGTGTGTACCTACTCTCATTGTACGCGTCGTCAAGTCGAGTTCTCGATCCCTATACCGGTTGCCGGCAAATAGCATTGAAATTTTAGAATTGATAAAACGCCCTTTTCAAATCCTTTACGGTTTCAAAGCTCAGTAATTTTGTTTTAAAGGACTATTCATGTTTTTGAGAATCTAACTACATACATAAATATTTACCCTGAATACATAAATATAATCATAATATTTCGTTAAGTACGCGCTTAATAATGACTGAAGATCTGAAAGTATGCATACTTCCTGTTATTGTAGGTAGGTACTATATTTTTACGGAAAAGCACACATAGCAAGTACGAAATCAATTGTTATCGATTCTCGTACAAATGTCACTAGGGTACCTAGGGTACCTAGCAACCTATCCACGTCGTTTGGTAACCTGTCGTTTGGTTATAGGACTCATTATTCTTGTTATTCTTTATTTCCTGCTATTAACTGCTATAAACACTTGTACAAAACAAGTACCTATTTGTAACTCTTCATATACATTGCATAGTTTAAATTTAAAATTGAACTTACTGTTTTACGATTCCTTCGCTTTTTGTAGTATCCGAATTTTGTTGATAGATTTTCTTCGTTACCCAAACTGTAGAAACTACCTTGTATTATATTTAGTTATTTATTTAATATATGTTTTATATCAAAAATATTTTTGTATTATAGGGTATACAGCGAGGAGCTACTATACTTTAAGCAGAATGGGGGAAATGCAGCTCCAGGTCCAATTAAATAGTTAGGTACCTACTGTCAAAACAGGTTTTGCAATTATAAAAACAAAATAAAGTTTTATTCTATAATATACATAAGTAAAGCCACAAGTCGCATCTATATAATACCAAAGACGTAAAATGGAGCATCAAATAACCCCATACCCATAACATATGTATAATTGTACATAAATCGTCTTCGGTAAATATGAATCACGAATGCTAAGCCGACTTACCGGCTTTTGAGACTTAGGCGCTACTCCACTGCACAAAGTAGACAGCTATAACTTGACTAGAGCTGTATATAGATCTCAATAAAATTAAATTGTGATCATTAATTCGTTCTCTCACTGTTTAAAATTAAGCTTGAAAGACATTTTCAAAATTTATAAAAAAATTGGGATTGTTAAAATAAATTTTATATTAATTTTACTAAACTTTCACCTTCTTTTTTTAACACACTTTTACTAGCTTGGGTTGTATGTAAGTATCTATGTACATATCTGTTGTATGTATGTATCAATCGTTGAGCATAATTTTCAGCAGCTTCCAGAAATCTGATTAATTCGAAACTTTGTACATGTATCAAGGAATGAGTGAAATACCATATTATATATATTTTATTAAATGCTTTTATCAAAATCGAATATGTATGGAGAAATGAATGAATGTGGAGGAAGCACGGCAGGTTTGTAAGGGCAGATATTTGGCACTCCATGCTCTCTGCCTACCCGGTAAGGGGCCTGGCGTGAGGATACATATTATGTATGTACGAATATGTATGGTAAGTTATTTAAATAGCACCCCACGCTGTTTTACTGCAATCATATTTGATTATTTCATTATTTTTTAGTTCGATTTTTATAAAAGCGTGTTTTTTACTTATTTTTAACTTTAAATTTTTAATAGTTTATTTAAGACTGTATAACCCATCCAAATTAAAATAAAACTTTCCATTAAATGCGATAAACGCAATGTTCTACTTTTGTTGGTTGGATAATGTCAGTTGGTTAGTAAATTGTACTTTTTTTTTACCTATCTGCATACCCCGTAAGGGACCTGGCGTGTGGATAAATCAATTTATTTGACTGATGATATATAAAAAAAACTATTATAGGCAACAAAATAATATAATTTTCTACTAATAAATTTCAAAATAATAAAAAAAATGAGATAAAACTATTACTAAGTGTCGTATCATCATCATCAACAATAGATTTCCTGTTCCATTGTTAAATAAGTATACTTAATATTAATTAATATTAAAATAGTCCGGGAACGTGAAAGTAAAAGAAATGCAAAGGAATAATACGTCAAACTGACAGCAAAACTTAATGAGATATCAAAAGACAGACGTTTAAGAAATCGGGAATCCGACCTTGAACTCGTCCGGGTTGACTTTTTTGCATTTTTTATTCTACGCCCAATGTATACGAGACTTCATTCCGCCAAAGTATTCTACAAACTGTATGTTGAAAACGAAACGCTTTACTTAATCACCGTACCATGTATTTTGGCTTTTAATTTTGATTATTTTAAAAGTTCCGTTTCGTCTATTTTTTGTCTTTCGTTTAGCTAAAAGTTTGATATAACCATTCATCCCGAAAAAACATTTTTAATCTTTATTACATTTAAAATTAAAAATTTAATTCGTAACGTATGTGAAGTAATTACTACATATATTAGGTAAATTCCACATTGTCATATTAAAAAAAAACGGCGATTATCTTGAATACCGTAACTTGACACGTTTAGTAAATACACCGCGACACGTAAAGAAGAGTGTAATGCCGGCGGTGGGCGTCCATAATTTACATCGGAGGTAAGCAACAGGATCGATACACTGAGTTTCGGGCAGCACGTGGTCCGGTCGCCCGGCAACGAATGTATTACGTAAGGTGTAGACGCACCCTGCAGAGGGGTCGAATGCGACCAGTTTACCAGTGCGTACCATACCGTACTGTTTTAGTTGGGTCATGCATAACTTAATTTAAGCGATAGGTTTCAATGTCTTCAACGTGCTTTAAGCATGCTAAAAGCTTATGACGAATGTAGAGGATATATTTTAAATTATTATCTAGTAAATCAAAGAAAAATTCGTTTGCAGTTATGATTTATTTATCATAATAGATATACATATGAATGGCCTTAAAACGAGGTCAAAATAGAATTCGTAGGAGCGCCGCATTGCGCTCAATGCGACAACTGCAATAGCTTCTTCTCTTCTTGCAGGAGTTGCTGAGCTTAATCAACTTTCAGCTATAACAAAGTTTCCAGGTTGAAACTGTGTTGTGCATATGGAAAAAATAGGTGTGTATTATTATACAGACAGTTCGAAACAAAAAGTTTTTAATGAATTTTAACCTTGAATTTGCAAGTAATATTAAACTTGTCTAATTCATTTCTACTTGGATTTTTTATAACAATAGGTGTAGTAAATTCTAAATGGCAATTTTTACTTAATGATTAATAATACGAAAATCTGATATGTTATATAACGATGAGTTTAGTAGGTTTACTGATTGTGATGTCACTTTATTGAAGTAAAGATTAAAAAAATAGAATTTCAAATCAGAACGTGTTAGGCATAAAGGAAAATTATTCGTTACATTTCCTCTATGAAATCGAGTTGAAGAAAAAAACCAAAGCACGTTTTATTTATTTAATGCTTTGCAAAACCAACAAATGTCAATGTCAAGGCTAGAATAAAATAATATTCGTTCGTACGATATATGTAGGTACAGATACACCAACGCATCGATTTAAACATTGTTTCAGTCACCAAGATAATTATCAACCGAATGTTCGGGACTGTTCTGCGGTAGTGGTTAACTGTGAGCACCTAGAACCGTAACCGTGGTTACGGGGCATGGCTGCTTCGGGAGGTACCTGTAATTACGGGTCTGAAGATCTGGGGTGTACCGTGTGCGATAGCATGATGGATACCTACGGTGGGGTACACCCTTGCCGAATGCTCGAGGTGGGGGAGTCAGGACGCCGCGCTGATCGCCGTAGTAGGTAACGATCTCTCGTTGCCCAAGGAATATAGCCACCGGTAGGCGGTTTGCGCTAGAAACGTCCGCAAGTGTTTCTGTGGCTGCGCCGTTCAGTGTCCAGATCGAGCCACCTTTAAGTTTTTAGTGGGTTGGCCGCACTCGCTCCGCGGGCCCATTGGTGGAGGACGCTCGACCGATCATTACTGACGAAAAAAAATCTGTCCTACTTGCATATATATATTTTGTATATTAATACGAGGATAATGTCTTAGGCTGTTTATTTTAACTGTAAATTTCAATATGTACTTTTGTATTTTAGAATATGTCTGAAATTTACCACTAAAAATATTTTTAACTAGTTTCCGCCCGCGACTTCATCTGCGGGGGATAAACATGCTGTCGTGGTATATTTTTTATATAATTTTAAGTAGAACATTCCCGTCATACATGATTTCTGAGTAGCTTTAACCCATTAAGGTTGCACATGCGACGGAAGCTTAAAAAGTGGAGTAACTTCTCCCGTTTTCCCAACATTTCCCTTCATCCCTGCTCTGCTGCTATTGATTGTAGCATGATGAAAAGTATACTATAATCAGCTCAGGAGTATGAAAAATAATTGTACCAAGTTTCGTTAAAATCCGTCTTGTAGTTTTTGTTTCTATATCGCTTATAGGTACAGACAGACAGAGAGACAAAAATTTAACTGATTGCATTTTTGGCATCAGTATCGATCCCTTATCACTCCCTGATAGTTATTTTGGAAATATATTTCATATGCAGAATTGACCTCTACAGATTTATTATAAGTAGAGATATAGATTAAGATTTACTATTAAGCTAAATGTATTTTACTTGTATAAAATACTTTCACAGAAAAAAACGATCCACTAATTTACACCATTAATAGTGGAGTTTTTGTAAAACCAGACACATACCTAAGGTTATTTTGGTGATACTACACATTGCGTAAGTGGTATATCTTCACGCCAGGTATAGCATGGAGTGCCAAATATCTTTATCCTTAAAGACCTGCCGTGCTTCTTCCACATTCATCACTTTCTTCATACATGCACGGCGCTTTCGGTCTCGCTCGGCACCTGCATCCATCGGCTTTCGCATTGTATATCTGTTTTGTCATTCTTTCATCAGCCATTCTCTTCACATGTGCGAACCATCAAAACATGCCCTTTCTCATTTTTACACCGATACTCTCTTTCATACGAAACGCCTTCCTTGCGTCGGAATTACGAACGCGGTCGGAGAGGGTCACGCCGCAAATGCGACTCAACGACCTCATCTCGACTGCGCTTAACTTACTTTCTTCCTCTTTCTTACATACCCAGCCCTCGCTTCCATAAAGTAGTATTGGAGTAAGCACAGAGTTATGTATAGGCAACCGAGCCCGCTGGCTCAGGATTTAGCTACTCAACAGCTTACCCATTCACACTATTTTCTGCACTCACCCTATGTCAGCGGTGTACCTGTCATCCTTGCTGAAAGCACATCAAAGATATGTAATCTTATCCACTTGTTCCAGCACTACATCATCAACCACTATCCTTGCAG
>DWPP01000163.1:0-13342 GCA_018251735.1 Eantis mithridates tamenund
ACTAAACAATAAAGAAATAATAACAATGTATTGCCACGTAGAGCAGCGTGGGGTGCTATTTAAATAATTTATTGACACTATACAACCCCACGCTTTTTCCATGGTCCAAGGTCCAGGGTCTACTGATAGTTCTAAAAATGCTGCTGAATAAAACCATTTTTAGTGCATATAAACCTTTTCATCTTGATCTGAGAAAGTAAAATCGTGGCATCAGTGGAAACAAAAACACTTGACAAAGTTTATCATTTGACTACGAATCTATCTAACTTAATCTCTTACAGCTCTTTATAAGCAAAGCTTCGTAGACCAAGACCCTGTCTCACAATGTTATAGTATTATGACTGTTGAACAAACAATCGGCAAAGTGCTTCTTTCCCTGTAATGGTATGTGCACAAGTAATTGGATTGTCTGGCAAACATTTGATCAGATTGCATTTGCGTATCGGCTGTGTTTAGCTGCTTACGTGTACTGGAACACCACCTTTAGGAGAAATATACGAGAACATATTTTATTAACTACAAGAAGTAATACCTTAATTGGTCTGATACCCTTTCGGCGGGATTCAAACTCCAGCATCCAACATAATTATTTGCAGTTGTTAATAAATCAGTGGGTAATTGTCACGTGTTTAGCGATGAGGAAAAATCGAGAAGTAACCGTGCCAAAAGGTCCTCTAGAGAGATCTTGAAGGCTCGAAATCTGGTCATCCATACTTCACCAATGGTCATCTTGGAGAAAAATCCCAAAACCAGCAGCGGAAATAGATAAGATCAGCAGAGCAGGACATGTGCTGAGCATTGGTACATAAATGGTAGCAAGTAGGTAAATCTAATGTATTAATACGATAAAATCTATTTGCAACGGAAATCTAAGTTTAATTAAACCGGCACGACTCAGTTTAGACATTTCAATTTACGTGATAAACTGACCACTTTATAAAGAGAGCACTCGAACACACTTTTTCCATCTCAGAAGTATTTCCGCGCGAAAATAAACAGGCTTGGAAGCGTTATTAAATTATTATCAAGAAAATTTATACCCGTGTGTGAGGAAAACTGAACAGGGCACTGAACGAGTTATTCAAAACGTTATATGAGAATTTTATTTACATATTTTTAGGATAGCCGTTGTATAGTCTGCCTACTAATTTTTAGTTATGTTTTAGATATATGTATGTGTGTGTAGGTAGTTGATGAATTTAGTGATTATGTAAAGTACAAGATTCATCACTTATGCATCACTTATGATTTTTTTTCTTCTAATGTTGAAAATTAATAAGATGTAACAGACATGTAATCGAGTACGTTGCCAATTTTGAAAAACATATTTGATACTTTTAAAAAAGACATTTCGAGCATTTTTTCTATAAAAGTAGTATTACCATGAGGAACTAAGGTAATTAGGTAATTAAATTAGCTGCTGTTATGAAACAGCAGCTAATTTAATTTGCTTTTAAATCATACAATGACTTAAAAGACTAAGTATACCGATTACTTAGTCTTTTAAGTCATTGTATGATTTAAAAATTTAATTTTTGCATGTTTACAATGTGAGTAATGTATGTATGTATTTTTGAGTACAGTCACGTGCAATGAAAAGTAAACACTAGCAGATTTTCAAAATTTCACAAACTCTGTTGGTTATATAGTATGAATTGTTAAGTGGGTATTTGCTTTTGAAATTTTCAGACTGGACATTAATTTGAAAATCTGCCCATGTTTACTTTTCATTGCACGGGACTCCATAGATACTGACACGCGACCCGCATTGATTCGGTTCTTAATTAACTAATATGAATAGGAGTCCTTTGCCCTCTAATCAAGAGGCATAATTACACCCTTTGGAAACAGATTAAAATTAAAAGGTTACAACAATATTTTTCACCCAATAAAACAAATAAGAACACCGTGTTGAAGTAAGCTTTTAGCCTCCTCAGTTACATATAAGGAGGTAAAAAGGTCAAAGCAATTTAAAGGTTAAAGAGTCAACTGAGAATAAAAACCGTCTAGGATGTCATTCAATAACCACAAAAATGACATTAAAATCGATTATCGAAAGCAGCCATTTAACTGGAGTTTAGTGACAACCACATGTAAAATGAAATATTAACGGCATGTTAACTTTGTAAAAAAACCATCAATATTGCAACTTTGCTTTCTCACAACAACCTTAAGAATATGAAAATTAAAAGTAAGTATCAAAAGCCATAAGCCGAACACTAACAATACCTTGTCAAGAGCTAATTGATACGTTGCCGACAATTTTGTTGTCGACCGCTGTCTGGTCTGCGTACAATATAGTTGTTCGTAAATGATAAAAATTGATAAACTAGCGAGTACTGGAGCCGCGGTATTGACTAAGCTTTTATAAGGCACCGGCCCATGCGGTAAGTGAACGCGATTTCTTAAATACTGCGGTATCATAAATAAAACAGTAGCACAGAAATTTGGAGTTAGGTGAAAAGACCATTGAATATAGTTTGCAATACATTTTACACATATATAGAAGTGGACTTCAATAGGCTGATATAACGACTATGAATCTATGATGATGATAAAAAAGTATATACGTTTTATCTCAGCAAGCCGTTGTGTTTATTACTAAATTACCAGTAATAAAGATGTTCAAAACCTTTAACGCCTCAACGTATATGCTTGACGGGTTTCAGCGAGCATTGACTCAACCAGCGCTCACAAACGTTAAGTCTATACCTATAAATACATGGTTTTCTTCATTTACCTTTATTTATTTTTATTTTGTCAACTGTGCGCCAATTGGAAAAGTCTTTGGCCTACCACATACATGTAAAAGAAACAAAATAAAACGCTTCAACTTTTGTTCGGCAAATCAGTTTACGATCCAGTATTCGCATCAGAGAACCGTTCATTCCTCGGCATCTACAAAACGGGAGATCACAAACAAACGTGTGAATACATCACAGGCGCTTGTCGCAAACGCCCTTTGATTCGTGTTCGAAAACCGATACTCAATCGGATCGGCGACAAGCTTTTCCGAGTACATGCAAGCCAAGTAAAATACACACGCCTGTGGAGGTGTACCAAGAATTGGCTAGCATATAAACTAACCATAAGAGTTAGCTGCAGAAGAGTAAAAACAAAAAAAATAAATAATACATAAAAATAGCCCTTTTGTCAGACTATAATAGTATATTCAACAGACAATAAAAAATACACATCAAGATTATACACATGAAGTAAAATCGTGACATACCAAAAATAGAAATGGGAAACAATCCTTAAAACAATAAATTCCCTTTAAGGTTATGAAACTAGCTGTATAGCTGTTTCAGTTCTGATTTATATCTCTCGACCTTATACGATTATAACATGTGAACTCTAAGAAATGAGATAATCTAATGTTATGACACATTCGTTGGATTGATGTCTTGAAAAACACCGAAGAATATTGAATTTTAGCACAAAATGGAATGGTGAAATGAAATCTGCATGTATGTGAGTCCTACATGGCGTTCACGGAGTCATGTGAATTTCGTTAATTCTTCAGCATGTCGAGCATTGGTCAGAAACAGGTTTTTGGTTGGTTGTTTCTCCTACCGGAGTCCCGAGACAGCTCCATTATATAGTTCACAAATAGAGTAAAGATTCATCAGGCGCGATTAAGACGTGATTCAAAACTATTTAAAATTTTCTACAACTCTTCTTTTTCTTACAATTTAACTCGCACTTACAATTTGACCGGCATATCACAAAATGTGCTCAAATCGTACCTGAAAACAAAATGAGAAAATAATTAGTTTTAGCTAATAATCGTTAAAGTTTAAAAATTAAGTGTATAACGCTTTATCATACATATACATTAATTATTAAAAAGATTTAAATTATATACAATATCTAATAATGAACAGTAACTACAGCTAGCCAGTTAATTAAAAATTTTCGCACATAAATCAGAATTTACTCATAAATAATAGTACTCTCTTTTCTTACAACTTACAGACGCGCAGAACTGTATGAAGACATCATAACGACAACATCATTACAACCAAGCAAGCTACAATTAATACCCGCCACGAGCTAATAACAGACTAGTAATTATAAGACGCTCCGTGAAAAATATATAGAATTAAGAAGGCTACAATTCTACCTAAGGGTAGTACTTTTTGAGGAACGGTGTATCGGCGGCATATACCGCATAATATAATGGTCGTATTCCTTAGAATTTGGCACAGAGCCGTAGACAAAAACGTGTAACGAAAAGAACGTATCCGACAATCATACCAGCTGTCATAAAATATTTTTTGGACAGGAAACACAGTAATTTCAATGACTTAGACATGTGCCTTTAAATACTTGTATGGTAACATGGAAAGTTTTCAGAGTAATGTTCATTGAAATTTACACTTTAAATGTGATACATCAGAAATATTATAACTATTATAGTTTTTTAAATAAAAATTAATTGTAAATTTGTTTTTTAGATGTCATTATAATTACTTAAGTAATTATTAAAACCATAAACAGTTTTATATTTATGGTTAATTATGATACAAAATAATACACACAAATGTGCTACATTTATTTAAGATCAATCGATCAATGACCTGGTATTTTGTAGCTCAAGATGTATCTGAAATATCATAACATAAAAGTAAATATCATAACATAAAAATATTTTGAGATAGATAGTGGGTATCTATGTCAAAATACTATTTCCAATAGAAAAATAGCACCAGAGCAGAAAGAATATACGTTCGTAAACATTCAGCTTGTACGAAAAGCTTTATTTAATTCTTCGAGATACCCGGTTATCAGTGCGCTAGAAAACTCAATAAAGTCAGATATAGAAGTAGTTGGAACTGGAAACTTAATTAAAGTGCAAATTTATCTAATTGAATTAGGGATAGCGATCTGCTAACAAGTACAACTTGTTCAATAAATCCCTATCATCGACTTGTCTCCGGCTATTAACTTGCAACTCCATTTCAATTTTGTTGAAACACTGTTACCCGCTCTATCTATTAATTGATTTATTGGCAGATATTTTAATACAAAATGGTTTGGTGAAATGACTTTCCTGGAAATTGACAATTAATGAAAACAATTTTCTGTTAATGAAAGATTTTTTGACTGTTATTTCGTTCGGGTAAGCGATGTGACTCCACTATACTTCTACGCGATTTATGTAAAATATTTCATTATCTTCCTAATGTCTTACTTGTTACTAATATTATAAATGGATGTTGGATATTTGTAAATATTTCACGTTAAAGCTACTGACCGGATTTTAATAAAACTAAAATAATACATATAGCTTATATATCAGAATAACACATTGGCTACTTTTTATCCCGCAATTCACACGGAATCGGTATTTACGCATGAGAACCACGTGCTAATCGACTCCCGAATCTAAATAGAATAAAAATATATATAAGTAATCGCAAGGTAACAATTGACGATAGTAAGAATTAAATTAGCTAATCGGTTTTGTATACATTTTATCAATATGTAAGTCATTAACTTTGATATTTACTTTACAGGGCTTTTACACAACTGACTACTATCAAATGCTAAATCAAGGGCACATCGTGTTGAACACTGCAAGAGAGTGCTTAAATATGTGAAATTCGCAAATCTGCGATTAGCCAGCGTAGTGGATAATGGCCTAAACTCTTCTTGGAGTGGCGCAAATTAGGGGGGGCCTATGTTCAGCATTGGACTTCTAAAGGCTGATGGATGTTTGAATGAAATTTCAAAAGGATCCAAGGATCCGAGATTTAACTTTTGACTAAGATTCTAAGAACTGTTCAAATTGTATTGCATTCCTATTCATTCGGTAATGGATTACAGATTACCACAAAAATAGACGTTGACGTGCCAGCTAGTAATATAAATAAAACGTTATTTTTTACTACATTGAATTTTGCAACGACTGTAAATAAGAAGGTAATTTTTCTTCAGTATTGCAAAACAACTAAATAACATAACACTTTATTACTACTTAACAAAACTAAAAGCAAGCAACAAATTATCAATAAGCCAACTAATATCCAAGATAACATGCCGCCTTACATGTTATCAGCATCTACAACCCTATCTATATATCTATTACATATCTTCACCTTATCCCTATTAACATATCTAAGGATTAATTCTCGCATACATGGCTATTTCGATGTTATGAAATTGTATAATACTGCAATTTATCGATATGCATCACACATACAGGTCACAGAAATCTAATACGGTATGTCCCACGGCTGGGCACAAGAATATAGCTAGAGATAGCCTGATAAGTAATCTACTACATAACTTCAATTTCTATATCTAGCAATTAATACCTAAATTCTCGCAGTAATTCAATTTTCATTAGTCTACTAAAGTTTGCGGCATTTTACTAATACGTGTTTTGTTATTCCACACATCAGTAGCAAATTAACATGAAGCCCACTTGGAGCTAAGTAGTGGTACTAAAGTGAGACTTCGCGCGTCCAGCCAGCGAACCCAGAAAATAGGACGAAATATGAGACCATATGCCATTATGAATACCGAGAGTAGAAGAGCCAAGCGCTCTCCCAATATGGACCCGAATACGACATCCTTCTTGAAGGACACTGGTGAGTCCACTTGAGTTCCCGAAGTCGAATGCATAGAGGCAGGCTACCGTCGGTATTCAGCGGTAATAATTGTACATAAAAAACATACTTCTCAAAATGCCGGTACGCCAAAAAGAAAGTGCGATTCAATAGAAATGTAAAATAAAGAAAAAGGTTGTTCGCGTAACCATTAAGTCGTTAAGAAACATTTAATGAACATTTTCAAATTTAACTATGTTGAAAGTCACTAAAACATTTCACTTAGTATTTTCTAAGCTTTAAAGCATTACTCCAAACATCTTTTAAGATCTTAAGTAAGATACGATTGTTCGAAATGATTATTATTTTCTTTCTTAATTACTTTTTTACAAGAAGTAATGACTACTAAGCAGGCGTGCGGCTAATTAAGAAAAAGATTTTGTGACAGCACCTTTTTTTCGTAAAAACTGCTTTCAAACCTTGAAAGCTTAATACGCAAAAAAAATATTTTTTTTGTAAAATGTTTGTAATTCTAGTTTAGTTTATTTAACTGTTTTAAGCTGTTTAGATGGCCTATAAGTACCGCTATTTAGATGTTATTGGGTTTCTGTAACTTAAGGATGAATGCGTAACAGTGTTATTCAATGCCTCCGTTGTCTGTCTGTCTGATTCTAAATCTTAAACTGAAATAGGTAGAGACAAAAGTTTTTGCAGAATACGTATTACTGATATCACAGCAAATATTAAAAATATAAAAAAATGTTAGATTTCTATGTAGGTGTTTAACCATTGTGGAATTACGTGTCATACCATACCAGTCACGTGATATCATCTATGGTGTTCAAAACCATACAATTGAAGGTTATATTGCTCATCATCATCATCAATTCAGCCTATTTCGGTCCACTGTTGGACATAGGCCTCCCCAAGTTTGCGCCAAACATCTAAATGCTATACAATACTAAATTAAATTTATACTAGATATAAACGTACGCGTAACATTTTTACTAAAATATTGAAACAAATAATGAAATCAAAATGATCGATAAAGTAATCTAGAGCACGACCGTTCTAGTAAGTGATCAAGCTGACCTGACATGAAGACATGACGTCATTGTTCTATCTTCAGAAGCATAAAATATAAACATCGCCGCAGCTGAAACAACAAGACTCCAAACTTGACGGTGAATTAAGCTCTGAGGCCTTTACTTTGGGGTTGATGCGATACGATAGAATGTGGGAAATGTTTTATTTAAATCGTGTATGCCATATCTGTGTTGTACTGGTAAGATACATGATTCTTAATTACCTTAACGGTGAATAAAGCTCCGACACTTGGTGATTATGTAGATAATAGTTATCGATACTGAAGCAAAAATAACATTGTCTGTCTTTCTGATTTTGATAGGGTTTTAACCGGATGATATTTAGCATATTTTTTCCGATGAACTAATTATAGTTTGTACTATAAACTCCCATGTGAACGAAGTTGGGGCACGCAACTTCTAGTATGGTTTCCCATCCTTTTCCATATTTATCTTTACAGACCATTTTCCATATTTATCTTTTTATTATGAGTGCATATTGAACCATAACTAGTATTCTCTGAAACACTTTCAACGTCTCATTTTTTAAAATTTACATGAAATAACAGAATTTCTATTCTCTAGTTTTATCTTAAGTAACGCTTCAAACCGCGCTGGGAGCGAACTTGCTACTAATAGATGTTGAAAGTTGCGCTTGTTTTAGTAGAAATTAACATTTCGTAAAGTTTCGTGTAACGCTGCAGGGAATATTGATGAAGGAACTATGAAAAAGATAAACTCTTTTATCAAAAAATAACACTAGAATATAAAATAATTTTAGGAGGTAGAAAAATCGATTAGCTAACCCACACGACTTTGTCCGATGATGTTTCTAGGGAACCACGTGAACTGAACGCAAATATGAAAGAACTATAAAAAATTTTAGACTAAATAACCAATCATTTTTATGATGAGTTTAAATTTATGTTTATGTGTGAACATCCCAATGCGAGGCCATGAATCTGATGTGTATTATTTTTTTTCCTACAAATGGTGGTCGTTAAACATATTAACCCGCATTGTATTACTGATTGCAATTCAGATGGATTAGTTTTAGCCTCATGACTTTTCAGTTCCTGAGTCCTGGACCTAGGTGTGTGTCGATACATGACTTGTCGCAGTACTAAGTAATTAACACACACTTAGCTTCATCTTTAAGCGAATACTTGCTATCAAGCCGCAACACTAATAAAAACTCACATTGAGTTTCTAAATGTGGACCCAGCCTGCTTTCAGTATTCACAGTCTAACAAAAAACTAACATAAAAACTTCATAATTCGGCACAAAATAGTAGCATGCATTTCTTTGGCGAATTTTGAATGAAAAATGGCGTGCTTAATTACAACCACAAGACTTCGGCCGCAGTCAAAGAATGGCGCCTACTGACCTGGTTCACGGTTGACTTTGATTTTAAAAAATAGTAAGAGGTAAATGTGAAACTCAAAATTCTACAGTTTTTGTAAATAATTAAGAAAAACAGTGTTAGTTATTGGGTATTTATTTACTTACTAATGAGACATGATACAAGATATAAGTTTAAGACTACATAATCTAAAAATGTGTATGTCGCTAAGCCTTAGTTTTTTTATATTAAAACCTTATTAATTGATAAAATCCTATATTATCATACAATGGACCCTTATCTTAGCACCCTCTTTCCCTGATACAATCCTCAAGTACTCATTTACCGGTCATCCGATACCCGGATACCAGCGACCTCGAGAGGTAGGAAGTGATCGCTAGTGTAAAGTTACAATGCCGTGTAGTGCAGTAGCGTACCCGTGGTTAGAACAAGCTTGAAGCTTGAAGTACACAAAGGCTACAGAAAGTGGCTGAGAAAACTAAAGACTTAGGTATCTCTGACATTAGAGCCTTAGTATTTCATACTGGAAATGATGGAAAACATTAAATTTACATAAGACATTGGATCAAAGTAACTATCTGCATATTTATTACATAAGTTTTTTGATTGATCAAGTTAACTAAATAAAATAAAAGAGTTACGCCTAAAAGTTACAACTTAGAATTTTTCAAATGATAGTAACATTTTTCTAACCCCATAGACTGCTGTATATTTGTGATAAAATTTGCTTCAATTGATACTAAAATGTTTATGGTCGAAATTCCCATTACGATTCCAATCAAATAAGCCAAAATTTACTCGTTTAACCACAAACGCTTTAACGAGACGATAATATCATTACGGATTCAGAAGTAAAAACAAACTTACGTTAACTAACCAGACCGGGGAACGCTGGAGAAAGCTAAACTTTCCAGGAAAAGAAATTAAACGAACAACAACCATTATCGAGTTGGCTCCAACCTGCGCGGAACACGCCAACTGTCATAAAGAAAATTAGATATCCAATAACCGAACGGACCAAGTTCAGAGTTACAGAAAACGATATTGTTCTCTGCTATACTTTCGTTAATATTAATGGAAGTAACCAAACAACTTTACTCTACTTGTAAGCACTGTGCGATTTCTGCTGGAGTTGTGGTATTAAAAGTTCTTTCTTCCAGGATAGTTACAGCATTTTTTAATGTTTGGTTTGTATTTCTCAATCGAACTTGTTTTATTATCTAGAAGTCTTTTCTAAGCTGTAAATTGTTGTATAGATAAATCTATGAAAAACAACATCATAAACAACTTCTGAATTATATCGCTAGAAATATTGTTATAAAGCAGGTAATAATAGTATTAAATTAAAAAAGAGTTTATAGGAAAAGTGTTCTGATCAGTAATTCTGGTGGTTCAAACAGGATAGAAAAAATGGGAATGGATAGTGAAATCATTTCAGAAATGGATCAGGGCTAGTGAGGGCTTCAGTGAGGCATTTGGACATGTCAATTATTTTAAAATGCGACTAAGCCCATAGTTTACCTAACAACGCTGTATCAGTATAAAGGACTAGCCGGGTCGCAACTCACCGAAGCACCCAAGTGGCCCGCAATATGTTTAGATACACCCCGCGCCACCCGCTCAAATTGTCTGCGTCTTAGCGTAATTGAATTTATAATGGGTTAGTTTAGAAGATATTTAGTGTTTTCAATGGGGTTTAATGGATTCAGGACAAGTTTAGGTATGTTTACCCTGACTACGACTCTGTGTTTAATATGTGAGTAGTCGGAAACTTCGCCCTTCAAACCCCTTGTTAATGTCTTCAGAGGTATCCAGGGCTACAAATAACTTGTTTATATTGTCAAGGCATGTTCTTAGAATGTCTTTATACATTTCTTCTTAAGAATATGTACAGAGGCATAGGTAATTGTTATTTCTAAGAGATATTTTAATTTTAAATCACATTTTACTGTGTGGATTTTTACTTATTACTCATTAAATTAAATTCTTCTGAGTATTATTACGTTATTCAATGTTCATTACCGTATAGCTAAAAAAATATCCTTCACATTATTTCCCTCTTAGCTGCCTCTTTCAATATAAATAGTTATGACTCAGAAAAAATATAATAATATAATTAGTTAGGTAGCAATGGCATCGATCAAAGACGAATTGCTTTCATCAGTGGAATACCCCATGTTTTATGGTGCAATTATGCCATGCCCTTGCCAAGGGGATCCATAGGATTAAAGCGAGCCCTTGAAATATGGCGGCAGCAGTCACCGACTTATGAAGCCTTGGCGAGATTAATACGAACCAGGAACGAAATTATCATGTTTATTGGACTGCAAAATTCAAAATTGTCGATGATGCTCGGAGGTTATTAAATTTATTAAGCCTGAATTTGATACCAGTACTGATAGGGACGCACGCAGTAAATAGTAAATAAGTTATTTTAATACTTAAACTGGAATCACTTCGTCATTTAAAAAAAAAATCTTCAAATTAATAACTCAAATTAAACAGGTAGGTATAAAAGGAATTTAAACCAAAGATATACCAAAGATACAAGACCAATAATCCTAAGATGAGGAGAACTGATTAAAACTTATTGCTTATTAAAACAACATGCTCGGATTACAAGACGCATACAAATTGATGCAGATGCTAAAATATTAACAGAGTAAGCTGATTAGCAATACAAGTTTCACGTGTAATTGTATTAAACTGAACAACCATTAACATTATTGTATGAGCAGTTCGGTCCAGTGCAAGTTCTGAACCAAATTACTAAAACGAGATTGTTTATTTAGTATTAGGAAAGACGCAGCTGGGGCTTTGATTAAATTAGCAGATATGGTTTCTAAGAATAATGTAATTGAGAATGCTGTTGAAATTTTAAGTACAACTCTGATTAAACAATCTAGAAATAAATTCAAGACATATGAGCCACCTATATTAAGAGGCCATTACGGTCATTTCTGCAAATTGTTAGTAAAATAAATAGAATGAAGATGCACACAGTTGTTTGTCGCTTAGTAAGAGCAGCATTATTTATTTACGTTGTTTTTATAGTTACCATTATTATTAAAAGAAACCTTAAATTAAAACGATCTCTCTATTTCAAATAAAATAAAAATCCAAGATAGCGAAAAAACATTGCTACATAAAAGGCATTAAGTTTAAAAAACGCAATAAAAATATTTCATTCGTTTGGAAATTATAATTTGTAACATTATAATTTCCAAACGAATGAAATACAGACAGACATTCAAAGCACACGTCATGTTAAACTTATAACAAGCAACGTTTTTCCGTCAACGGTTAAATGTTTGAAGTAAAGAACACGTACAAATTAAACAGTATTGATTGATTGAATGAAGCCGTGATAGCTTAGTTGTTTCGATAAGAGATTCACATTGGGTGAGTTTGGGCTCAAACCCCCGCATGCATTGGTTAATTATCGCGTGCTTTACGGTGAAACATCATGATGAAACCTCCATGCCTAAAAGTTCCCAACATTTTTGGAGGCATTGAAATCAGACAATACGTATTTGGCCAGCGTGGTAGACTATCTACTAAACCCTTTCCTGAAAAGAGACACGTGCCCAACAGTGAACAGGAGAGGCTACTTTGGTTTGTCATCGCTGAATATAATGACCGTTACTTGAAGACGATGGATCAAGTTTAACTTTGAATACTTATTCAAAGTTAAACTCGATCAATGAACTGTATCCTCTGCAACGCTAACTGAATAACCAAGATATTCATCACAGGGCGGACGATAACTGCGTCAGCCGAGCCGCCATTAGCATTATTGCTCAGACTAGAGCTAGTTCCAACTTCTTGTTCAAACTTCCTACAGATAATGAACTGAGTGATAAATGTGATAATGAATGTAAGGCAGCTTTTGTTGACTCTCATTTCTTTTATAATGTCATAACTTTCTCACTTTTAAAAATAATTCTTGAGAGTAACACGTGTGATGATAAGGATCCAGTTATTAATACGTAGATTACTATATTAGTGACTTAAAAACAATACTAATGTAAAGATAATGCATTTTCATAATGTGATTTAATAATTTCTAACCAGTCATTAGAAAATATTATCTATAGTAAGTAAAATATCATATCTATGTCCCATAGTAAAATATCAGCTGACACGGCAAAAGTTGTGTTGCCATATAAGTTAATTCTACAGCGGAGAGTAGAAAACTAATGAAGTACTAACATAGCTGTTGAAAAATAAGGGTCGATGAAAGAGTGGAGAATATATACATTAAACTAAACTAAAAAATTAAAGAAAAAATTGTAACATTGTACGAAAATAAAAAAATATTTTTTTAGTGCAGACA
>DWPP01000164.1:0-13340 GCA_018251735.1 Eantis mithridates tamenund
TGTTGTTTGCCAGATATTGGATTTTGCCATGTTTTATTAAGTTGTTAAGAATTAAGTAGTTCATCATTAATAAATAATCTATGGTTTTTGTTCCACTGGTTGACACAGTCCACCACGGTGCAGATTGACAGACTTCATACGCCTTCAATATTTTTGGAAAACTTTTAGACATGCAGGTGCAGGTACTATCATAATATATTTAAATATTTTAAATACTTATATCTTATCACAGTATTGAATATGCAGGAGGAGGACTTAGGAGTATACAGTTTGTACTTACCTGCAAAATTATTGAACTTTCAAGCGAAGCGCGCAATATATTTCTGTGTAGTCACCGCTTCGATTTTATGGAGGCCAGACCGAAATGGTGCAATTTGTGGGAAATCAAGCACCATTTCCCTACTGGATAAAGGTAAATAAAAAAAGGTAAAATATGTACTCAAACTTTTGCGAAATTACGATTTTGCGAGGCCTAAATAACTTTTTGTAAAATAGAAGGGAAAGCTTGTAAATATAGTAAGTGCTAGGACTGTTATCAGTAAACTCATAAAATGTCACGAAAAAAACATATTTATATAGGCATGTAATGATGAGTTTCAACGTAAAGGTTTTTATTTTTCTTTTCTTAACTGTATATGGGATTAGCAATCGCCAGGCATCTCGAAAATTAACCATGATAAAAACCTGGCTGACCCCCATAAAATGTAAGATAAGCTCGTTTATGGAGGCATTTATAGCAATAATAAAATCCCTGACTACAATAAAAATTTGAATCGGGTAACAGAGCGAGCCGGCCTATACCTTGTTCCAATATTAACATAATGAAAAAATCCATCAAACCGCTGCAGATCATCCGGCCTGAGTTACACAAGTTTGCATACATCAAAATATTGCGCTTTGATATTTACAGTTTGCAAACGGTACAAGCTGCCTGTTTGCTAACACTCTGCCAATATTTATTGCAAATCGTTCGGCTTGCCAAGCTATAGCGCTTTGATGGAATTGAAAATGAAGAAGTATTTCCATATTTTTGTTTTAATGTATTTTAATATTAAAAGATCGTTCATATGATTATTCAATGCCTGCTCAATGATGTAACTACCTGTTGCGAATGAAGTAATAAAACAGGGTTACGTATCTGAGATGTACAGATATTGAATAGAATAGCAGTTATGGAGAAAAACCATCAGAGTAGAGACTTGGGGTGGTGGAAAATATGAGAAGTCATCAGAGACGTTAGTGGAAAGTTAGTAGACGGTAGCATCATTTACTAATATACATATTTCTGGAAGAAGAAGTACCTACTAGTATAATCTTTCATACCCGTATTTCTATTCCTCTGAAACAGGATTCTGCTGAATGTACGTACGTGTGCTAATACTTTAGAGACATCTCAAATAAAGGTACCTCAATAGTCATTCGAACGACAGTGGGATGAATGAAAACTGCAGAAGCGCTTTAAAGCAAATAGTTACAAGACACTTCAATATCATGTCTAACTTTTCCATACCGATTTAACTATTTAAATAGAACATTAAAATTCAACGCAAAACGCTATATTCGTTGTAATCTATGTATCTAATTTGCTTTTATTAATGTGTATTTTTTTATGAATATCCGCTATATTTAGAAAAATTCTCTAATGATTTTTAAAAGTCCTATTTGTACCTTGTCCATTAACAAAAATGGCTGATTTTAGTATATCTTTCTTAATATAATTCTTATAAATAAAATTCTAGTTTTAGTGTTAATTGCCATTCTCCTCGGAAACGGCTTGACCATTGGTACAACATGTAACCTATCAATTTTAGGTAAGGTCTATATATCTATAAATATATCTTTTTATATAATATACAACTGTTTGAACTAAAAAAATAAATTAAACGTGTCAACGACACATTCGTAAAACACTTAATCGTGTTTAAGTGTTTTCCTTGGCTCATTCCTAATAAATTAAAGACAAATACATCAGCTATAAAATAAAAAAACTAAAAATATATAAATTAAAAAATTGAATTGGTTTATGGCAGCAAAGCTGACATCGCTTGTGACTCCCGTGACACAACGTGACGCCGCGACAAATTGTCTAGCGGAAATTGGCAGCCGCTGACAAGAACCGCGGTACATTGGCTCGTATTTAACGGCTTTACGTTGAAAAATTACAATGTGTATTCTGCACTAGTCAAACCTATCCTGGTTTGACTATACTGCATCTTTTCTCAAATAAAGGTTTTCGATTTTGAAATTCAATAAGTTTCTAACGATCCGGAGTGTATTGTGAATCTTATCTTTTATCTGAATTAAATCTTACATCTTATATGAAACGTCAGAGTATAAAGCTGATACGGTGTTTGGTATTCAGGTGACGTGACGCTGCGACAAATTGTCCAGCGGAAATTGGCAGCCGCTGTCAAGATGTAGCGGTATTCTGACTCTTATTTACAGATTTATGTTGATTACGATATATATTTGGATCTCTGTTCTCTATTCTATCTCATGCTACGATCAATAGGAGCAGAGCAGTGATGGAAAATGTTGGGAAAACGGGAGAAGTTACTACATTTTTACGCTTCCGTTGCGTGTGCATCTTTAATGGTTATAGCTACATTGAAATCATTTATGACGGAAATGTTCTCCTTGAAATTATATAAAAAGTATCCCACCACAGCATATATCTATCTTTTAAGGTTAGCTCACTATAACAAAAAGTAACTATTCCACGCGGGCGAAGTCGCTGACGGAAGCTAGTCATGTAATAAAAAAGTTACTAAAATATATAAATAAATTTATTAGTACAAGGTCATGTTTTTAAAATTTTAAAAAGGTTTTAAACATTATTTAAAAAGAAACCAAGAATAGATGTAAAAAGTAGTTATTATTTTTCGCGTTTAACGCGCACGTTCAAGTATTTAATCCAATAAAAGTATTGGAATTGTCGTTGCATAAAACTTAAAGCAACTTTAAATCGTACGGGATCCAGACACGCACCTATCAGTCGCAAACTACGCTACCGCAAATTAAATTTGTCATGTACACTATTTGCATCAGGCCAAGTCAATCAAGGTCTTTCAAGATACTTGGAGCATGAGGGTATCAGTCGCAATGTTGTTTCATGCACGGACGCGTGTGTTTGCCCGGCGCGCATCACTGCCTCGCCGCCCGCCCGCGCCCGTCCGTCCGTCCGCTCGTCCGCCCGTGGGACTGCTACCGACAATAACGACAGATGTATGACATAATTAACGTTGAGGTTAAACTATCACAGCAGGATCAAAATCCCTAATGTGCAGTTTCTAATTCCCTTTTTACAACCCTAACAAGTTTAGTTCAATGAAGCTACATTTGAAATTTATTTTTGTACGAAATATCCAGGAAGTCGTGCGTAAGACGAATTAATTTATCAGTTCCATATTATTTCAATTGGAAAGCGAACCAATGACTTAATAGTATAGCGACATAGCATACAATGCCAAATACTTATAAGCACTCGTTCGTGTGTCTATAATAGAAAAATAATGTATAAGTAGGTAATTTGGTAACAATCAAGATTTTAATATTAATGATTTATAATCGCTTTAACTCCACGGAAAACAAGTTGTGGAAAAAGTGATCAAGCTCGTACGCCATTTCTGGAATAAGTATTGGATGAAATTAATCGAAGTTCGGATTACGACAGCCACCGGGCTTTAATCTACTCGAATGGTATCAGGGCGTGGACTTGTTATCTGTTTAATGTCTGGTAAACAACGGGATCAAGGGATAAGGAACGTCCTTTCATGCGGCACTGGCCCTTCGGCGGCTGGATTACAAGCGCCTTCTGGAGAAGATTGCTGCTCGCGTACTACACAACGACATGATTATTTCTACACACAAACAATATTGTTCTAAGAAGAAAGGTTTGTGTAATTGAAGGTTTAAGTTTATGCTTTTACTAGAGGAAAGAAAGGGAAAATAAAGAATGTTTGTTATTGTTGCCACTTACAGATTACGGGAATTAGATATTGAAAAGCTTGATGGGTCCGGGGTGGCTCAACAGGCTCAACCGCGTAATCGTCTAACTGTTGGCGAACTCGTAATTGTCCACCGACCGAGACAGTTGAATGCGCGATCGTCTCAATCGGTGTCGACTTAAGACGCCATGCAAATTCAATTTCGTGCCCAAGCAATCCTACACGTAAGGCCCGACCGAACATATTATTGCTGGATTTATCTTTATTGCAGCCGTAGAACACTCGAACTAACTTCGACTGTCGAACTTACGCCATTAGTGAAGACACCGAGATACAGGATTGTTTTGGTAGGGGCGGAGTTGTAAGTCTTATTGCTTTTGCTATCGGTAAAGGGCTGGATTGTTTAATCTAAGGTTAGCCAAAGGGTTAAAGTTGACTGATGAAAATATCAACTAGGGATTTGGTCACTGGTTTCGATCCTGTCATTAGTCTCACGTTGATCCTATATTTCGTTTATAACTTATATTTGTCCAAAGATGAATATAAAAATACATTTCGTCTACCTGCTGATAAGTTTGTTGATTAAAACTTCAAACTCAGCACAAAAAGGCAGGATGTTTTCATCGTTGACATTGTCAACACAGAATTCAATTTAGACTAAAGTACACGACAAAAAACCTACAAGCGAGTGCGTCGAGTGCTTCACTGTTATGACATAATACGCGCAATAGCAAACCATAATACCGGACTTACACAAAAAGACGTCGAACCGGTCCGTCACAAAGGCGGACGTCACAAGCTAATCCACCCGTAAAATGTCCCAAATCATTACAAAAAGTAGCCGACAAAAGTGTTGTTGTATGAGCATAAAATGAAATTTAATAAACATGGAATAATGGGGAGGATTGTAGATATTTTGGGAAGATTCAGATAGTGAATGGGAGATAAGCTGGCAAAAGGTTTGCAGGCACCGCGTATGTTTGATGTCGCCTCTTGTCGCTGAAGCGTGAACGGTTTAAGAGCAAAATTGCACGAATGCTAGTGGCATCTGTTAACTGTACACTCCATACAAATTTTGCAGATGGAATTTGCTAAGTGCATTCAATAAAAAACTCGTATTCACTGTAGCCTAAAAATGAGCTGATATGAGATCTAAGCAATTAGAATAAAGTAGTTAAGTACTGTCGATTGAATGAGTTGCACAGCGAGATATATTATGTTTACAATTTTAAAATCCTCGTAATTTTTTATTAATTATTACTATTAAAAATGCTTAGAGTAAGAAATCATAAAGAATTATATTTCGTTAAATCAGTTCTTCGGTAATTTATTCAATAAATAATCCACAGCTACGTAATTTACTATTAAGCTTTATCGCATTGATATGATTATCGTTACGAAATTTCTTAAATTAAATGATTTAATTTTGCAGAAATGGCGCAATCATCTCTGAAGTGTATCAGAAGATAAGTATCAAACGTTTCTATTTAACTTCTCTCTCGGAGCAAATTCCCGGGGCGCCATATTGAAATGTTTATAATTAAATTACATAAAGACGAAGAAAATTAATTTCACAGTGCGAAGTGGCGAACGCCTCGCCCGGCTCCGGCTCCGGCTCCGGCTCGCACAAAGCGGAAGCGGCTCAAAGCGCGCTGCCGTCGCCCACCCAATTTAATTTTCTGGATGTTTTTGAAAATTGTCGAGGAGTTGAATAATCACGTTATAACTTAACGGTATTAAATTTTATACGTTAAAGTGTTAATATTTCATTTCCAAGTTTAATTTAATTAATTCCAAAGTTAGCATTCCTTCGGAGGGAGTCGCGTAGCTTAGGAAGATTTATCTCGCGATATTTATTTCTTGGATGGGATTAATGAATTGTTGATTATCACGCTATCGGCGTTAGGTAGATACGAAAATAAATGATTGTTGTAATAACTCTGTTGCTTCGTTTGCTGTTTATATTATTTATTTGTTATTGTTATTTCTTTGTCAGTCAACGTCGTACATTTTTTGACACATAATATTAAAGTAAACTGTAAAGTTATAGGTGTACTCTAATATGTGAGACATGTGATAAAGATATGAAGTTTACTATTTTTAATCAAGATAGATTAAAAAGAAACAGCGTTTTTCCCCTTAGTATTAGTATAAGTATGTAGGTTACACTTAACATGTTAAAATAAAGCCTTTCAACCATTGTCTATAATGTCTTTTTTCAGAGGCAGAGGACCTTTTTTTTGGAGGTTGAGGTAAAGCGAATATTGTTTTTATTTTACTGTTTTATTTTACTGCAATGTCATAAATATACGTTATTGATATGTTACAATATTTTTAGTTATTTTATAAGTTACTTTACGATTTCGATAAAAAAAAAGTATTTAATCTATATTCTTGTTCTACGAAATTGATACTATGATTAGGTTATGGATAGATACATAATAAAATTAAGATATTAAAACATGACTAACAATCTTTTGTTTTATTTATTTAACGTATCTCAAGATCTATCCTAGTTGTATAAAGCGTGTGCGAACCTAAATCTTCAGGAGGCGGCAACTCGGCGACGAAACAAATTGATGTACCCAAATAATTATTAATGCCTCACGAAATTTAATTGGAAAAGTTGAATTTGTATCGCGCTCACGGCGTAGGTGAGCGATTTGAGTCGCTAGCGGGCGCCACTGTGCCTGTTTACGAGATAATTAATCTCAAAGTATTTACGGCTTTAATCGAGGCACTCCACCCGCACACCCGATGGGGAGCGAATAACTCCTGTATGTAATAACGTCGTCTGCTATGTCGATACATCTCGATACATAGATAATCTGCACTCTAGATACGTACCTATATTTACATTTCTTTTCATCATTTTGGATATAAACTTAATTTTGGCATATGCGGCGTTGTCTCGTTCAATAAAGCTCTTTTATAAATGGTTGTTGCAATAATTTTATGGTTTTTGACATTGTTACATTCTAAATATTTTTCTGGTCAGCATTTTATTCACCTTTATATAATTCACATTTTATATAATTTTTATTACATACTTTGGTTTGTAAAGATGGAGATATTTGGCACTCCGTGCTCACTGCCTACCCCGTAAGGGATCTGGCGTGAAGATATGTATGTATGTATATAATTTTCGACGTGAAATATTACAGAGTAATTTGATCCAACCGCAATGAGTTAGACAACTTATTTTATGCCTCAAAAAAATATTATATTATTATGTAGTTGTAAGCTTTTCTCTTGTTTCTGTAGTCGCGCAAACTGCAACAAAGTACCTATCATGGTCAAGGAGCTGACAGTTTTCGTTTAAAACTATTGTGACAGCAAAATAAACGGCGTTAAAGTTATACCTACATGGTAGAACTTGGTTAAATTATTATTAGAATCACAATTACTTTGCAATGAGATATCCAGAATATCATGATTATCGAAGTCACAATAATTACATAGATAATTCATAGCAACTTTATTAATATGAGAAAATGAACATAAAGATTCTACATCTAATTAGTTCATCTATTCGCCAAAAGATGGCGCTACGAGTACCTGTTCAGTAGTTTGATAGTTCGAGCATTCACCGTCACGTGAAGCGCTGCTTCAACGAGGTCTCAGGACTTTAATATTTACCTTGTAAATTAATAACGTATTTTTTTTCTTTAAATTCATAAATTAAAATGTATATTTTTAGTTGAATTTATGTAAGTATTCTGTCAGAAAGGTAGATATCAAGCATGGCATAGCGCATGGGCCGTTTAAGCTAATTAACAATAGATCGAATCCGACTGCAGCAACAATGAAACACGAAGAATAAATGTCAATTTCACAAACGACGAGGAGGGTTCGGTTTTAAATCGAATTCCGTTTAATAATAGTACTGCGTTAGAGTTGAATGTACTCTTGATAGCACGATAGTTTATTGTATTGTAGTCGTTATAATGTTCTCATATTGGCTTTTACCATTTCTTGCTTATGATCATCATAAATCTTACTTTCTGAACATGGACTGTATAATTTGACCATATTTGTCACTGATGTATTTGTGTTTGTATTGACAGTATCAGTTATCACAACTCCAAGTTTACGACTTCACATAAGCACGGTCAGAAATACTAATTTACGAGTAGGTGCGTATACCTATAATTATGTATACTATGCAATTCAGGACGCCGGCCGGTAAACTGATTTTTAATTTTTAATGTATTTAAAAACAGACGTCATTACTAATACATCTTATTAATAAATAAGCATTCCAAATAATAATTTGAAATGGTAATGTAGGTACTGTTAACGTAAATTATTTTTCGTTTTCATTTAATATGATGAACTTACTTACGATCGCAATTTGCAGTTTGTTTAAAACGTGTTTCGTCATACTTAATAAACAAGGTTGTAAAGCGTGGTTAAAAAGAAACTACATCGATCTATCTAAGTTGGCCTGCAAAATAACAACCAGAAGTAATGTTGACTAAACACATGATATAGCTCCACTCACCCTCATTAGCAATTAATTTCACCTACCTTCGGAGCGAGGTCACTTATCCGATCCATGTATATAAATAAAACGAGCGCTATATTTATACTAAGACCCATATCCTTGTGAAAAACGTCACCGTTGAAATCTGGCCATTTTTAAAAAGCTTCCTACCACAAAATAAACCTGAGCTATTTAGCCTTCGAATAGAATCGGATGAGACCCCTTGACCGTGGCGTGCGATTAAGATCTGCTCAGTGAATTCGTTCATTTAAAACATAAAATGAGTCGGAATTGACGAAAAATCTCGTTAAGCGCCGAGTGCAGTTCATTGCTCGGAAATTCGCCTCTTTATTGCGATTATCTATTTTCCTAATCTTCTTTAGCAAGCTGTTCGGTGTTCGCAAACTAATACATTGTGCATTACCCGAGAACACATATTAAGGTGAAGTCATCTACGAATAAATTTAATGTAGGTATTATTTAAATGGGCAGGTTTTAGTTTATAAAATAGTGTACACTTTTTATGCAATGTTTCACAATTTCACCAAAAAATGTATCTTTCATTACTAATATGATAAAACCTCGTATATAATGAAAGTTCTGTCGTATCTATACGGGTCGAACATAGGTATCTTCCCATACAGTTTAATGCTATAAAGTAACATTAAACTCTGGTCCACTACAACGAGAATAATTATCAGGGTCGGGAGGGTGCGAGTATGAGGAACGGCTCGCCCCCTCCCCGAGTGACCACTACCCCCCGTTGCTTAGCAACCGCCACCTCATCATCATAAACAGATAACCCGCCATCTTATAGCTCATACGAAGATTGTGGATATTCTTATGTAACTGTGACGTAGCTGATGTACGATAAATAAGATTATTTAACGTAGATTCTTTAATAATTGTTCTTTTATTTCTGATTCCAAATTATAGTAGATTACCTTTTAATGACAATCCTAAGTTAGTCTGATAAAACGATTTATTTGTATAGTGTTCACTTCGACTTTATTTATATTTTATGTACTTACGTAAGATAATTTTAATACTGCGCTTTGTATGTAAGCAAGTATTGTTTGTTACCTCAATTTAATCATTAAACGTGAGTATTAGGGCCCCATAGATTAGCACAATAATTAATTTTATAGTAGCTCATAATGACAGTTTTTAATGGTAGATGACATTTAAATTACTCATAGCCGTTTCCGTTTTTGTTTTGTTGCCCTTGTTAAGATGTAATGAGTTATAGGTAATTAAAATCCATATTTGTAAGCATATATGAGCACATATAATTGTCGCAAAAACACTTTTAACTGCACGTTTTATAATGCGGTATGACAATGTAAAGTATGTTAAAAGAACTATCTGTTTTACATGTTGATTATAGTTTTACTATGTAACCAAAATTTACTGTAGATATAAGTATTTGTAGGTTTAAACTGTTAGAATTCCGTAGGTATTTTATAAACTGTTTTATGAATTTAACCTAATTTTAGAACCTCTTTATATGAAAGAAACTAGGATTCAACTGCAACAATGGAACAATTATTTCGTTTTTGATCTAAGACACAATGTACCTAAGTAGATATTACGAACAAGGGTTAGAAATAATTGGTTTTAGGTAAATAAATGCGCTTCAATCCGTGAGGTAATCCTTTCACTTAAGTATTTAACCCTCCGTTTAAAGTGTAAGCTGTCTGAATTTTTAATAAATTTCAGAGAGATGTCAATGGAGTGTTTTATTTTGCATAGGGCTTAGCGCTTGGGCTTGGGGTGCGCGAGTACATTTCGATGTACGTCATTTGTTTGTCTCGGGACCACCCTTGCTTCAACCCTGCACTCAGATTGCACTTATTGTTGACAGAATATCAAATGATATCATAATTGTTTACATACTGTTCCAACTGATGTGGGTGTACGGTGACAAATGGAAGCAAACAATTTTATTCTTCTAAGTTTGTTTACATTCATATGAATAGATAAAAAAACCGTAGTTTATTTTTATTCATCAGATCCTTAGGTGATCCACTTGCATTTGTAATTTTCTTCAAAAAAGGTTATGGAAATCATGTGAAGTCTGCCAATCCACTTGAAAAGTGTGGTGGACTAAACCTTTATCTTATCAGAGAGGAGAGCCGGGCTCAGCAGTAGGACGTTAATAGGTCGCTGTTGATGATAATGATATTTTTTGTCTAGATATAATAGTTTCAACTAGTTTTGAATTGTACACTTATTGTTATCTATAAGAAAGTTTCCAATAAAAAGACCAATTATTTTTAATATCAGTCAACAATTTTAGAACAATGTGTGAACACTTTTAGTAGAAACAAGGAGCATCTTGGTTTCTTTTTGTGTTTGTTTTGGCAATGTAAGGTAACGAGAGTAGCTGTGAGCAGGGCGGCGAATGAAACTCGGACGGCTAGCGATATCAATTAAATTCTAGTGGACAAATGTAGCGAAAAACCGGCGAGAACACGGCAGATTACCGCTGTTGTTACTGCTAAACGACATGTGCTCGTGTTGGTACAAAAACATACAGAACACAGATGTTCTACATAAATAAAACGCCGACTAAGTAACTAATTAAAATATTTTTTATTATTTAAAAATTAAACCTAAACTTAAAACGTTAGTCAATACCACTTTATCTTTAAAATGTTCGTAATAGAACGGTATTTTTAATTATTTTTTTTTAATAGTAAATTTCTGATTAACAGAAGGTTGGAGCGTGTATGTTGTTTGAAACATCAAGATGTTAAAGAATTAGCGTCAGGAGATCAGAGTTGCAAGGAACCATATAATTTACAATCGCCCGCTATTCAAAGGGCATCATTCGGTTTCAGGCTTAAAAAGGGTAATAGATGCATGTCTTGTCGGCCATTGTCTTAGCCAGGGTAATCGCTTCCGTGAGAGTATCGGCCGTCGGACCGCGATCGTCCGATCTGACAGTTTCAATTTGTATGCCGACCACCATGGCACCGGCCACCCTACACGTTCTCACGCCACAACTTACCTAATTATTATTTTACTTTTTAACCAATCTAACATATGTTAGCGTTAACAATTGTAAGTCGTGACTGTGTTACCAACTTGATTGGATTTATTTTCATATTTCGTTCATTAACGTGCGACCGAAGACATTTACATAACTATTTCCTTTTGAAACCAAATAAAATACAATGAAATTTGAATTCTGTGCATGCATTGCGTTAAATTAGATTAAGAATCGATTGAACAGGACGTTTTATAGATAACTGTATCAAAATAAATAGATACTTATCTTATAATACATACTTATCTGACAGAAGTTGTTGTGTTGTAAGCGTTGTAAGAATTAATCTTTGCTTTAAATTTGCCTTGAGGTATAATCGTTGGTGATAATCTCGTTCAAATATTGAAATGTTTGAATTAATATATAAATAAATAAATCTATGAATTTATCCTAGAACTTAAATTACAACGAATCTTCGTACTTGTGAGTCTTTACAATCATCCGAAAATAATTCAGGGAGGTAAAATGTAAAATTATTTTTCACGCAGCTGTAACGGCTTAAATTAGCAATAGGATAGTAAACCATCAAGGGTCAAATGAACATGGCATGAACAACAGGCAGAAGATGAAGATCAGGTACATTATCCTGTGGCCTGGAAACCAGAATACGGCAAAAGCAACAAGGCCTGTTGCAAGATGAGCTTTTATTACAGGGTAATGACGTATGTTACCGTATGCCCTGATAAATACCACTAAACATTGGTGAGAGAATACTAACCGACTTCTCTGAGCCAATTATGGCGGCTGCACATGGAGGCACCAGTGTAACCTTCGAAGATTCCGGAGTCTTCTTCAAGCGCTGAAATTAGCTTAACTTATGGATGGTTCTAGTGCAGTAACAATCCCACATACAACCTGTGTGTCCCCAAGATTTCTTATTTTATTTACCCCCGGCAACAAAAACGGATCAACGGTTCTGGCATCCTGCCGCGTATTGTCTGATCAAGTAGATCCTGAGTCAAATACTGATTCATCAAGTACATCAAGTAGGATTGAGAGTTATTTCTTCGATACTTCATACTAAGCTAAGGTGCAAAAATAATTTTTGAGTAAATTTATAGGTTGAAATTGTCATACAACGCACATCGGCAGTTAGCATCAAGGTAGCCACCGTGTCAAAGATTAATAAGCAGGAATGCCATTATCTTTAGTTATCACATATACACACACACAACTTACGGGGTAGGAAGAGAGCACGGAGTGCCAAATATCTCTAACCTTACACCTGCCGTGCCTTATCACATATAATTTATTTTATTTTGAAACGTTTGATTTAATTGAAAGCATTCTAGCTTGGAGCAGACCAGAAGAACCAATTCTATGAGGTGGTCCTACTTTTGCAGGAATGCGGTGATCTTTTCCTGCTCAGGTATTTCTTATATGAAGCTGTAGAAAAATGTATAGTTTCAAAGATGAATGAACGAAGCTTGTATGTTCCGGCGGCACAGTACGACATGGAGTGGGCACGCTTCACCACCTACCTATTCAGGATGTGTCGATTATGGTATGGTTCTAATGATAGCATCCCGCTTAGGCATTACTATGAACTACGGGTTTTTATGAATTTTCTTGCTCCCGCTGTGCCTGACCGAGAACGGTATGACATATAACGGCGATAACAGGAAATTCATACTTTTTATAATTCGTAGGAGACGCACATTAATATTATGCTCGTGTCGATATGGCCTTGAATTAATTAACGCGTTTCCTTTTTAATTGTCTTATAAATATGATAACTGTGCTGTACATTCCATGAAATGGGTTTTGCATAAATTTTGCATAAGGGATATTTAACATTTCGAAGTGTTAATTCAGGTCATCATCATCGTCTATTAGCGAGATATAGTATGAGGTT
>DWPP01000165.1:0-13335 GCA_018251735.1 Eantis mithridates tamenund
TAAGGTTGTTTAATTTTCAGTAGACACTTCATTGAATTGTTTTATACTTTTTAGTATTGTTTAAAGTTCTTGAAGTTGGTTTATTTGTCTCTTAAGAAGATAATATATTTAACCTTTACAGGCTGACTGGTCACTGCTCTTACAACGCCCAGCTCCACTAAATTTCGGTTAGTAACCCACAATAGGGTAGACTGCGACTTACTTTGTATACTCTTATTAGAGTATATTCTATTCACATGGATTCTGTGGGCTTATGTCATCAGGCCGACCAATTCCATATTGTACGGCACACACACATACATACATATGCACATCTGTACATATCTGTAATGGAATGCATTATCGAAATGTCAAATAAGTAAATCTATGTATCAAAGAGCAAGAAGTCTTCTGTCCAATTTCTGACTGAGGAAGTACCTTAACCAACTCAGTTATTTACAATACAACTTGCGGTACTAAACGCACTCTCTTAACTAAACCTGAAAAACACATGTCCCGAGTTTAATCAACAACAGTCTGTTGCTTTTTATCTGTAGCAGTATTCCCCGGCGCAAAAAAGAAACAAAACTCGTAAAATTTAGCTCTTAAGTTCTAGCTTTATCTTAACATTGAGAAGCAAACCAAAGATAAGAAATACAAGGGTACAAGTTTTAAATAAAACACACGACCATTTTTCTTCCATTTCGATGCTGATGCAAGCGAAAGATTAACGACCGAATAAATTTCAATGTCCAATAAGAGAGAAAATACGAGTCGAAGCACTTTCTGCGGGCTTATCAATGAAATTTACAGCGGCACTAACTCGCACCAGACGTACACTTTTATTTGTATTGTTTACAGCCTGTACACTACTGTATCGAAGGGAAACTTCCTTTGGTTCCATTGTAACATTTCAAGGCCAACAATCTAAAAAGCAGATATTCTATGTAATATGATGATTACTGCAACACCCACTATTTACAATCATTATTCATATTTCTGCTCTGGGAAACGAATCCAGGACGATTCAAAAAAGTCCAGTAGTAATGATAGTCGTTTAATAGCCAATGTTAGATAAAGGAGGGGTGTGGTAAATACATGGTGCCACGTATTTTCACTTAATGATGGTAGATACGCGCGTGTACTCCGATATATCGATATGCTTCATGTAATGTTTCTAATATGGGATCTCTTGATTTTCACTGACGCGATAGTAGTTCACTATGCAAAGTTCGATTTATTTCAAGGATACACTTGCTGTTTGTGATTTTTTGAAGGGAATTCTATAGCTCGACCTAACCGACGCTCACAATGACAGAGGAAGTTACTTTTCTTCATCTACCTTCAGGCATGTTAATATTGGGGTAGGGATAGGTAGATAGGGGGAAGAGTTTTCGTTCGGAAATCGTTTAGTTGAATAAATTAATCGTTATTTATATATTTCACGATTTTTTTCGTTACTTTACGTTCATTTAAAATAACTTTTCTACAAAAATAGTTCTATTCCAATTCGAAGCTAATACAACAGAATTTTTTTAGATTAATGGTATTCAAATGAAAATAGAGAACTTTTATATTGGGTACTTTTTGGCGAAAAATTGCTCTCGCTATCCAATCAAATTCTCCATCGCGTCAAATTTGACCAATATTATTCTATTAAATTGACAACGTGCTAACTTAGTGCTAAAGCAAAATAGCTTAGTTGTTTTAATTCACGCTTCCAGGTTCAAACCTCAGCGTGCACAAATATATTCTATATTATGTGCATTAGATAGATAATAGTGAGAAAATACCACATGTTTTAGGGTGAAGGAAAATATCGTGATGAACTATGCACACAAGTTCTTAAAGTCATGTTAAGTCCGTTCATCCGCATTTGGCCAGCGTTTTAGTTTATAGTCTAAGCTCTTCTTTGTGAAAAGACCCGTGCCGATATTGGGACAGGCGGAATAAGGCATAAGGCGGAACTTTCTTTTGATAAACTATTTCAATTACTGAACACCGGTTTAGATAATCTATTAGATGATGCCCCAATTTTAAATTCCATCACTCGTGGAGGGTATTGTAGAAGTATTTCATTAATACATAGTACCTGCACTATAATTGCGACAACTGGAGTCAGCATTATCAGCCTTGAAGGATTCTTTTGACCCTTTTCTGATGCTTCGAACTCATCTTTGCGCAGAGAATGGATCAAACTAGTATTTTGGAGAAACCATCATAATAACAGTATTCTATATGGACCTGACTTACACGTAATTCAGCATAAGAAGTGGCCCGACGTGGAGTACTTGGCCTTATTTGTAGTATATTGACATTCTCGGTACAGTTAACTTTTCTCAAATCTAATGATTGTCTTCAGACTTAAAGAACACTATGAGCTATAAATAATTAAATCGGTATAAATGCTTTGCTTAAAGTTTTAAGTGTTTATCGTTGCACTACGAAATATTTTACAGGGATAAAAGTTTTGCAAGGATAGTTTAATAGCAGAAAAGCTAGGAACGCTATACCTTTTTTATAAAGAGCTATAAAAATATCTCTTGTAGTTATAGACAATTAACTAGGGGCTATAAACGAATTTCCCTGTACTTTAAATGGTTCACAAAAAGAAGCGCAAAAATAAAACTCTTCCTAACTCGTTCCCTAAGAAATTCCCGTGTCAGCGCACTCGACACAAACCGCGCGACGTTTCTTGATGGAAATTAAATTAAAGCACAATTATACTGCTACTCCGGGAATAAAAACCACTTTAGGATTCATTCAAACGAAGAATGTTTTGACATTTAAAGGAGTATTTTAGGTAGCTAATTTATTTAAAATCGTTGTAAATGATTGTAGATCGTAAACAATGATCTTATGTTATAGTAAATTATCTTTATACATTTTTAACCCATAATGAGATGCTGGCAAATACGGTGTGGGATGTGCCCTGATCGCCGGTGAGGCTGGATAAGGGTTTCGGAAAATGGAATATTTGGCGCAAACTTGGGGAGGCCTTTGTCCAGCCGTGGACCATATTAATATGAAATAACTTTACAAATTTTCTGTGACTTTAGAGCAATAATTACATAATTTACAAATAACCTCAAATTCTTAAAACATTTTTACAAATTTTCTATTCTGGTTGTGTTTGTAATTTAAAGCCGTATCGATTGGAACGAAGATTCCCAACAATTTTAGTTTATCAAAAATGTAAATCTAATGTATGAAACAGATATTATTGCTAGTTTATTTATGTACCAAACTTGCAAAATGAACTGAGTTACATAGTTGGTCGAGGGAGGCAGTGTTTCCTTTATAATAGCAAACTGACAAAATAAACTAAGTTAGTCAGCGGAAACGAAGTGGCTAACTCAGTTCGCGGCGAGTAACGCGAGTGCGGGCTGAATATTCATTTTACACATGTGGGTGTTGTGAGTTAAATGGAGAGACCATTTAACTTTTCTTATTTTTACAAGCCAGTCATTCCGAGTCCTCATTCCGGGGCGCATCATTGAATTTGACGCCTTGTTAATCAATACCCCGCTTGTTCGCAAGGTATTCAATTAGTATGCAGTTTTCCATGCGTTAATTCCAATTCCGTGGAAATTGCGGTATAAAAAGTAGTGTGTTATTGTGATATGTAAGTTGTTCTACTGTTAAGATTTAACCAAATCCGTTTAACAGTTCAAAATCCCAACAATATTCTTTAGTATCAAAATAAGTAGTTCTACCTCTAAAAATAGTAATAAATGGCCCTACCAAAAAGAAAACGAAAGTTATTTTTAATATTTCAAATATGATCCACTTCTTAATCCGAACATAACAAATAAAAAAAAATTTGGTACTCACACAACATACCGCAACGGTAATTTTCAGCGTGTGAGATCCCGAGTGAGTCCCGGAAGGCTGTACACGTGAGCGGTTGATATTACACGGTACGGGAAATATTACATTATCCATATAAATAAAAATGTTATTGGTCGTAGCCTGTACATGACAAATATTGATAAAACTCTTATGCCTATAAAGCATTTTTTTTTCATTTTTTATTTGTCTTTATGATTGTGCACGCTACTCTCAGAAACGGCTTAACCAATTTAAATGCCGTTTTCATTAATATTTCGTGGTTGGCTTAGTGGTTATTTTATTCAAATCGGTTCACACTTTAAAAAGTAATGCTCATTTCGACAGCTAGTACTCGAATAGAATTTAACGCTTTCAGAAATGACGTAGACAGATTTAACATAATTTAATGAAGTTACGCTTTGAAACTAACCTTTATACGTAGAATCGAACTGGTTGAAACCGCGAGAGGTGCGTTTGAATATTCATCAGAAGCTTCAGCGATGGTAATTTGAATAACTTGTTTCTCTTACTTTCTGTATCTCTTACATTTAGAGTCATTTTATACAGCTCAGCTGGAAAACTAGCCTTTATTCAAGAGTGAAGTGGCTTACACCAAGCGAGGTGAGAACGATCTGAATATTCATTAAATCCGCGAGCAATGGCGCAGTCTGAATTACTCATTCCTCCAAGTATCTATATGTCTAACGTTTAGGATTATTGTATGCAGCTGAATACAGAGTCAACTTATATTAATAGGAAAAGAATAAGTTCACCGAGGAAAGAGGGTGCAATTTTTATTAGTACAGCATCAGTTCAAGTAATGTTTTTACTTTCTTTCTCCTAGTTATTAAATATATAATTAATTTCACGCTCAACTATAAAAGCTCAAGTAAAAGTAAAGGGCTAACAAAACGCAAGGAGAGGGCCGTTTCAATTATATTCTTTTTACCTGTTTGTTTCTACATCTCTTATTATTCTACTCTTTCGTATGTTTGCATACCTATCTCACACACATATCTTCAAGCCAAGTCCCTTACGGGATAGGCAGAGAGCACGGAGTGCCAAACAACTCTATCCTTACAGACCTGCCGTGCTTCTTCCACATTCATTACTCTCATCATACATGCACGCCGGTTTCGGAGACTTTTAACTCCCCATCTATCAGAACCCGATCTATTTGATCTAGATAGGTGAGTCTTGGTCTCCCTCGGCTCCTGTCATACCTATCTGGCTACAAGAAACAGAAAATGAAATAAGAAGTTTTTGTTTTTGGCGTCAATATTATCCTCATCCACTCATGTTCAAAAAACCATAAAGCTACACATTTCTTTACTATAGCTTCTAACGTCGCGATATGATTGTACACTGTTTTTTATTACCTGTGCTAATCTTTGTGTTTTAAATGCCTACTTGGTAATTAAAGCATGTAACCACTGTAGTTAATTTTGAAGCTGATGGAAGCGAAATGACTTACGCAGCTTAAACAACAAATGTTCGAGTGAGAGGTAGAGCTGATTGAATATTCATACCGGCAGTGCATGTGGTACAGCAGGAAATACATGTTTGTCTCTTCACACACATATCTTCAGGCCAGGTCCCTTACGAGGTAGGCAGAGAGCACGGAGTTTTGCTTGTCTTTTCACAGACTTCATAAAGCAAGAATTTGAGCTGATATTTGCACAGATTTCACTACAATTTTTAGACCGATTTTCGTAATTAACCGACTTCAAAAAAGCTGAGGTTTTCATTTCATTGTATGTTTTTTTTATAATTTGTGTTACTTGATGTTTTTTTTTTGATATTATTGGGAGCCAACCAATAGTTTTTGAGGCATTGATTTCTAAAAAACATGGCAATATTATAAATATGATATGAAATTTGAAGTCGGTTTTTTATCTGTTAAGAAGTTATATACTTATATCAAGTTGTAATTATGTTGCTCGAAAGATTATTTTATATATTCACCAATCCTTTTTCGTACTATTTACAGCATTTCTCTTGTTAAGTTTTCGATATTTCTATAACACCCTCATACTAACTGCTGAGGGGGTGCTGCTCTTTTTAAGATTTTTTTTAAGCAAGTATGTAATTTAAAACAATGCTGACCGATTTTTTCTATCTGCTTTTCACTCTCTTTCTCTATCTCTCTCTCTCCCTTTACTCAAGCACACAAAATCAAAATGTATGCACTGATCCGACAAACCAGCTAACTTCTTAATTTTGTCCAATGTTGCAATACAATATAATTTATAACTTACTAGACGGTTCTGTCAAGTAACTTATAAATCATAATTCCGATGTTAATACATTATTTAAAAAAAAATACACATATCCTGACGCCAGGTCCCTTACGGGGTAGGCAGAGAGCACGGAGTGCCAAATATCTCTATCCATACAGACCTGCCGTGCCTCTTCCACATTAATTACTCTCTTCATACATGCACGCCGGTTTCGAAGACTTTTAACTCCCCAATCTGTCAGAACTCGATCTATTTGATCAAGATAGGTGAGTCTTGGTCTCCCTCGGCACCTGCATCCATCGACATTAGCATTGTATATCTGTTTTGTCATTCTTTCAGCCATTTTCTACACATGTGTGAACCATCGGAGCATGCCCTTTCTTATTTTTACACCGATACTCACTTTCATATCAAGCACTATCCTTACGTCAGAATTACGAAGGTGGTTGGCGAGGGTCACGCCACAAATGTGACGCAACGACCTCATCTCGACCGCGTTTAACCTACTTTCATCCTTTTTTTTTACATACCCATCTCTCACTTCCACAAAGTAGTGCTGCAGTGGAGTAAGCACGAAGTTACGCGTAGGCAACCGAGCCTGCTGGCTCAGGAGTTGGCTACTCAGCAGCTGACCCAACGATCCATTCACAATATTTCCTGCACTCACTCGTCTCCCTATATCAGCGGTGTACCTGCCATCCCTGCTAAAAGCACATCAAAAATACCTATACAGTCTCATCCACTTGTTCCAGCACTACATCATTAACAACTGCACTTGCAGAAGTTCTCGACTCACCTCTTTTATAAACCAAAACTTTTGTCTTATTCACATTTAATTGTAAGCTTTTTTTTATACAATCATCTTTTACAACGGGCTGACAACACGCTATTCTGTCTGACGCCAATATTGACATCAAACCAGAGCGACATGTTGCCATCAAACCGCACACATGATTGACAGTTCACGTATGTGGACTGCATAGCATGCCGCCTATACCATATTCCGGTAAAATGTCCCAAAGTTCCTTTCATAAACCCTGTCAAACCCCTTCATAAAATATTACAGATTTAGAATTGCAGATTATAGAAAGAGTACTACCATTTTAAAACAGTGAAGATCTAGAACCGCAAAATTATAAAATCTTACAACCGCTCAAAAACAGTGAAAAATCAAGAACCACACAATCAAGAAACAGTACCTACCTACTATTTTCGAAATACGCTCGTTCGTCGATCGCTTCGGCGTCAAATTGCGACGCGGTTCACCCTTTGTGCCAATAAATAAACCACTACAGCCGTCACAGGAACGCCGCTATTGCCGAGGAAGAAATAAAACAAGTTTCGTAACCTTAATATGTGAAAAGAAGCGTTTTAAAACTAGTTCATTTAAAGTTATAAAAATCTTTTGACAATTCGACCACGTTACGTTCGGATAAACGATTCAATTTAAGATAATGTAATGTAATATAAATTAAATTGGCGATGCTACCGACATGTTATATCTCAAGGAATCGCTGCAGGTGTCATGTAGCGTCGTGGGAACGTGCTTTGCCGTACCTAACATTGAACGGGTTGAATTATCACATATCTAAGTTGAATCACCTCCCTGATTTCACCGTGACTGTGAATGATACTTATTTAGCACATCAGGCAATTAACAGCAATTTACTAATTATGACAAATATAATTCATGCAGTTAAAAATCATCAAATCCTTACTTAAAGTTCAAAGTACTAGGGAAAGATATTTCATTTCGTCCGTACCAAAAGGACAAGTAAATTTGAATGCAGCGGAAACATTCCGAATGGAAATGTCGACGTATCCTACATCGTCATTTCCAGTCGCAGCCGCGTTGACCGCACTCATGCTCCCGCCCGCGAAAAACACTCAAAGGCCCCATCTGAAGCAAAGAGCTTGCCAAAGTCTCGCCCTGTGGTTTTGAACTATGAAACAAATTTGTAGCTTTTAATATATCTACGCATGTAGGGATATCAATTTATGTCTGAATAAGAAGAGGTAAAGAGGTATCATAACAAAACAAAAAAGTACGGTTTAATTTATCAAAATGTTATTCAAATGTTATTGTTGTTGTTCAAATCACAGTGAGGTACAATGCATAAAGTATTGTCTAAATAACGAAAATGACATTCCATTGACGTCACCATTTAGTACTAAATGAGACCATTTCATTAAAGACACTACAGACCTATTTAATAATATAACTTGTAGAGCAGTTGCAAACTGCAATGAGCGCTCTAAAGTTCGTCCTGTAGAGAAATAACATTTAATAACACCATTTTAGTACTTTCGATGCAAAACGATGTTTTATTTTGTCTGTACCAAAATAACTAGTAGATTTGAATGCAGTAAACATTTCGAAACATTCCAAATGGGAATGTCAATGTATCCTACGTCGTCATACCCAGTCGCAACCGTCCTGACCGCACTCATGCCCCCGCCCGCGGAAAACACTCAAAGGCCCTTATCTGAAGCGGTGAACGCTGAATAAAGTTTCGCTCAATGGCACAATTTTATTGATATTCACATCAGGTTGCAGTCATTATTGCAGTCTACACAGGTTTCCCCAAGTTTGTGCAAAATGTTCTGGTTCGCCACAATCGTCATCCAGCCTCCGTCAGTGATCTGACGACAAAGCCAGCCCTGCGGTCAGCAACCCGCTATGCATGGCTGTTATGGGTCTAAAGCCTTTATTGATATGTAACGTAAGTTTGTCGAAAAAACTTAAATTCAGAGCATTTAGTTTTGTTTGTTGAAGTGCAAATGTACCTATATACGAGTATGCACCTACTCGTAGGCATTTGCGTGAGTATGCTTGAAAAAATTACAAACTATGAGATAATTTTATTTATAGTTTTGTTTCGCTTTGCTTCAGCCTACCTAATTGCTGAACATAGGCCTTCCTACATAGCCCAGTTCTGCTGGGAAACCTCATTCAGTATCTTACGCAGATCGTCGGTCCAGCGAGACGGGGAATGTCCTACACCGTGTTCGTCAACATGCGGTCTCCACTTCATCGTTTTATTAAATCAAGTAATTTATAAATCAGTTAAAATACTGAAACAAATGAGAATGTACATATTCTACTTTGTCAGTCTGTCGCAACCGCCCTGACCGCAATCATGCTCCGCCCGCGGAAAACACTGAAAGGTCCTTATCCGAAGTGGCGAACGCTCACCGAAGTCTCGCTGTGGTTTTTAAGCTATGAGCTAACTGATTAAAGCTTGATTGATTGTTTTGCTTTTAATATACTTAAGTATAATGCCTTGATAATTGATAAGCTTTAAAGACGCAATTTAAGTTTGTCTTAATTTTAAGCATCTTATTTGCCATATTATGAATGCGAAAGTGCATATTACCTTTCCATGTTAAAATCATAGACCTGATTACGATAATATTTTGTATGGAGATCCAGGCAAGGGTATAGGATAATTTTTATTGCTGGAATCAGTACAACAACAGCTTCCGAAAAGTAAACGTTTTAGCCTTCCAGACCATACCAACTAACACATAACATATAGGTAATAACTTCAACAAAGCGTACATGTTTATCACAAATAACTTTTCGAGGTAAAATGTTCAGCGTACAAATATGTATGTATATATGTATGTACCTATCGATAACGCAGTATTCGCGGGCAGTCAGTCGGAACTGTAAGCGACGTTCAACATCTCACTCGGCGATCGATTCGGATCGGATACATAATATCCAAAATCCGTCTGCGATACACTTTTTGGTTAAGTAAAGTAATGGGTATGAATTGAGTTTTCTTTTTGTTTTTGTTGTAAATTTACCGTAAAGTTACAATTTTATGTTCGTAATAAAAAGTAGTAAGCACTGATTCATCATCAAAAACCCATTTCTTGACCCACTGCTGAACACGAGTCTCCTCGCAGAGAAGTGTTTAGGTTATAGTCCACCACGCTGGCCAAATGCGGATTGGAGGACTTCACATGCCTTTAAGAGCTTTCTTGGGGACTTCTAGGAATGCAGGTTTCATCACGATATTTTCCTTCACCGCTAAGCACGTGATAATTAGTAAATAAACCTGGACTCACTAAATGTAAATCTAGTATCAAACCTACTCAGCTACCACGGTCACTTGCAGGATTACAACCGTTGTTTTAGTTAACAAATTAAAAAAGAAACATCCATAATATTATTATTATTATACTCTTTATTGTACACGAAATATAATTTTATTATATAGGGTAAAAACACATAGAAAGTACAAATGGCGGTCTTATCGCTAAATAGCGATTTCTTCCAGACAACCAAGGGATAGGAGTCAAAGATGAGAAAGTATAAGACCGGTAGGGTGTACAACTAAGACTAAATTTTACTTATATGTCTCTGGAATAATTGATAATATTAGAATAGAGATTTCTATGTATCAGTCGCCTGAAAAAGAAGTGTCTATTATTTCAAGCGACCATTTTAGACTTCTCTAATAGTGTCTCCAGAGATACTTTAAAGATCTAAAGGAATTACGATAGATTTTCAAAACACAGAAACCCACCTTTTGGAAATTAATTTTATTTACAATACAAAAAGAGGGCTTTATACCTATAGGGAGATCTATACCCAGTCTGCAAATGTTAGCTTTTATAATTAAAAGTAGTTAAAATTACAAGCAAATTTCATTTGTACAGTGTACAGTAGATATAAATAAGTATAATAAAGGTTTATATTATTGCAATAAGAGTCCTGAACAAAAAATTGTCTTTTGTATGTTACATTGCCTTTAATGATTACAAAATACAAGACGCCTGTTCTAATTTTATAGCAAATATTTTAACTCTGATTGTCGAAATGGACAGGAAAACTATGAAATAAAGTATCTACATTTTAACAACCCCTTTAGAAGTGATACGAAAAGGTGTAAAATATAAATGTTTAGAAATCTATAAATTATTTTTGACAGAAAATGCATACCTAAGTGAACACTTATAAAATGTTTCAATATGTGATGCTTATCCAAGAATCGATGTTTATAAACCGTACATATTTCAAACCGCCAAATACTGACATTGACTTGTGTGGAGGCCACCACTATTTCAGGAGTGTGTTTGAACTTGTGTCCGTATGAGCCTATTCGTAACTTACCATTGTTTTCTGAACGCAAATAATGTCTCTTTCCAAAATGGATGGCGGAATCGATGTACATAAAATGTAGGTTGTTATGGTCGAAAGTGGTCAAATTATTGAACTTTATGTATAGCCTTTTAATCACAAATCATAATTATATTAATAACCCCTTACTATACAAAATTAAACTAAACTAAAATATATCCTGGCTTATCCTACAAACTTAACATTTTGACTTTCTATGGGCCAAGGGGGCCCAAATTTACAAAAGGGTCGCGTATGAAGGGCGCAAATTTCAGGGGTATTGAGTGTTTGGTCGCGTTTTCAAAAAGTATGACAAACACTGATCTACACCATCCTCACGTTGCGGAGTAAGTAGGTTTTCTGCGGCTGTAGGAAAGAATGGGAGGTTGGGAGTTTTTCCTTTTATACTGTAGGTACCATAGGCACTCTTTATTAACTGTAAAAACGTAATCATTTCCTGACAGATAACTAAAACACGACACGCAAATATATATTTTTTTATCTTTTGTTTCTTTGAAAACGTCCAACCGAGTAGGTACAGAGTACAGACGATGCCAACTATGGTTTATTTCACTGAATGTAGATGATCCAACTACACGATAAATATCATGAACATTCAATAACTTTAGTTGACATCACAAGCTGATGAATGGAGTGGTCTTGGACATATTTTGACTTATAAAAAAAAAAAAAACACATAGCTCCATTTGCTTAGAAGCGAATGTCACGGGTCGATGTATCCAGTTGTTTCGGACCTATAATTAAAAAAAAAAAAACAATTCGATTAGTAAATTTAACAATAGCAGATAACCATGCAATCCATCCGATTTCTAAGACAGAACACATAAACAAAAGTGTTATCTTATTCTATTAATTATAGATGAGATGCAACTCCTAAGGTTAAAGATAATAAACACATACATACATACATAATCACGCCAAATCCCTTACGGGGTGGGGTAGACAGACAGAACGGAATGCTAAATATCTCTATCTGAGATAATACACACGGAGATATATCTTCCTTCTAAGAAGAACACAACAACGTGAGTATGGCTATTAGGCAAAAATGGGTGCAACGTCCTATGATCGAATCTTGACGAGATCTGCCACTATCAAAATCATTATTTTAAAATATTTCAAAGCCGATTTTATTGCAGTGTGAAAAATCATTGTTCATTTGCGACGACAATGAGACATTTTCGAAATAAAAGTTAACAGATAACTTCTTGACAGAAAAACAAACAGACTTCAACACCTTTAAACATTGCTATGAAGTATGAAACAAGGGTTCTGTAACACAAACACAAGAAGTACCGGTTAGATCTGGAAAAAACCTACACACAGATAAAACATCACTTGACAAAAATTAAAAAAAATAAACAATCCAATAGAGAACCTTCTTGAAGTCGCTTAAAAATACGATTAACAGTAAGGTAAAAGGCTTAGTTATTAAGAGTTGTAGAATCAAATAAAGTTTAAAAAATCATTTTCTGAAATATGACCATTTTAAGATTTTCATCGCAAAGAGGCGCCATATCACTTAACGTTGATCAATAATTAGTTACATAATTGATATTTTTTTAACATCTTAATATTCTAGGCTATTAATTGTTAAAATGCTATTTTAATCTGTTTCCTCACGTTTATTCCCATTAACGTTTTATTCTCAAAACTTATTCCGAGATGCCTCAAGTTCAAAGTCAAGGCGCGGTCGTAACGCACTGGTTTGATTTACGAGTTTTACGACGCGACTGTACACATTCGTGTTTTTAATTCCTGAACGTCTTGTACTTATTGTTACATAAGGTATGATTCTTTATTTCTGAACGTGTAATGTGGCATCCATACATGTTATAAGACCAAGACTGATGCGTTTGTCTGCCTGCCTGTGTGTGCGCTTTACAGAAACTATTCTAGTAATTATGACGTTTATTCTTTCTATTGTTATTTCAAGTTTTCAAAGAATGTATTTTGACCCAGGCAAGGCCGGGGTTTGATACTAGTATTTATATAAACTAAACATACAGATGAAAATAATTTTGTAACATGTAAGACTGTAAATGTAATATAAAAAAGACTGTTATATTAGTTATATGTGTATATAATGTTATAATTATATAAAGGAATTGTAATTTTGCAAGTAGTAGGATT
>DWPP01000166.1:0-13334 GCA_018251735.1 Eantis mithridates tamenund
TTGGCTTCAGTATCGATCCCTAATCACCCTCTGATAGTTATTTTGGAAATATATTTCATGTACAGAATTGACCTCTCAACAGATTTATTATAAGTATAGATTAATTAATAATCACGCTTCTTTGGTAGGAAGTTAGCGAGTATTAATGAAAATACATCAAAAGGTTCCCTTAATTAAACTAAGTTTGCAATTATTTGTCGTGCCGTAAATAGCCAACTAACTTTTGTACTTTCGTGTTAAATACTTTTCAGGAAGAGTGGGACACTTCCTGTGTTACTCACTTTTTGACAGAATTAGATCGCTCTTGTTATTTACATTTTGTTATGTTTCCAACATTTGGACTTGTCAGAATTTATCAAGTAAAACATATTTCTTAACCGATCATTAACATTTTATAACCTGTAATATAAATATGTATATAGCATAGTGTTCGAGTAGTCCTTCATCGAATAAAAATGAACTTAACTATAATTAAGTTAGTAGTTTATAAATTGATCAATAATTTAATATTATTAGTAGTGGACACGATTATAAACTACCAATTTAATAAATACAAAATTTCTGTGAAACTACGTTTTAACACTCAATATTAGAAATATGAAATAGTAGCCCACAATCGACAGCTGGTAATATGCAATAGATTCTGCTACATAATGCATTAAGTAAATTCAATACCCGTTCTATGTAGAGTCGTCGTGTAGGTAATTTTATCATCTGGGTTAAACCTTAAAAAGCTTATCTTTGTGATAAATGCATATCTATACATAAAATAAATCTATAGCAGAGTCGTTTAGACAAAGTTTACAGAAGTAATGTCTAGGCGTATCATCGACTAAATCCGTGAATATCAAAACTTCAATTCAAAAGTTCATGGTAAAGCATGTTACAAACAAATTTCCGTAGTTCGAAATTATACTTAACGTCAAGAGAGTAGAGTGGTCGTTTGCTTCTTCAATTTTAACAAACGAAGCATAAGAACACCTAATCGCAGCAGTGTCTGTTCGTTGCCGCCTAATGTTTCAACCCCTTTACCTTTAAAATCCTACCTAAAGACAGAATTAGGAAAGACTCTGGCGTCGAGTAAATCCGTGAATATCAGAACGCTTCAATATCGCAGATTTGACGCTAATTGAGCGCGATCTCTACGAGCGCCGCTAAAATGCCGCGCAGCCCACAATACGTGCACGTGATTGAAATACGAACAACGTGTGTCCCGCGTTACTATCTGTACTGAATTGGTTTTTTATTCTTTTACGGAAAAGAATGCATTCAGAACGAAACATAAAAGTCTTAGTCTATCATATTCTGATTGAGTATGACACACTATGTGTGTGTGATGTAAGTACAAAAATGTAAGTAAAGTGAATTTTTTCAATAGTATTAAGATGATAATAAAAAATAACTAAAAGAGGAAAATGTCTTGAAAATGAAAACAGTTCGATGCGTTAACAAATTTATTTGATATCTAGCTATACCCGTGACTTAATTCGCGTGGGTGTTGATGTTTCAATAACCTTTTTTTTTTTGTGAACCAATTTAAATAAATTAATGAATGTAATGAAAATAGAATGAAAGAAGTTATAAATAAACACTAAATCATAAGTGAAGCAGAATTTTATCAAAAACTACATTCAATTATTGTGCACAAGTAGGTATAGAAACAAAAAACAGACAAGAAATTTTAATAAATGTTTACCCCTATTGCATTAATAAAGACTTTCTGAATAGTAACATTATAGTTATTATCAATATAATGTCTAAATTGTGTAAACCAATTTTAATTACCTATTCAGCTCCCGTTATATAAATTTCGTTTTGTTCATGTTCCAGTTAACCAATTACAACTACTCAAGTCCAAAAGCATCATCTTAAGCTCGCCGCAGCTGCGCGTCTGGCAGTGACTGGTATTCACAAATTAGACTGATTCGGTTTATTAATGTAGCCTCGCGCCCTGCCCGCCCTAGACCGCCCTCGCCCATTGTACCACCATCGATCGATTGTGTATGTAGTTTGTGAGTAAATATTCTAAATACAACTTACGTTATTTAGGATATGTTTTTCAATAATAGTGCCGCACGGTTTCACTTGTGTACGTATTGTCGTAACTGTTTATTTTCATTTTTCATTATATTTTACGAAGACGATAGAAATCTATATAATTTGTTCGAAAATTGTTCGAAAATTCCAGAGACGAGCGCGTTTAAACAGACAAACCGCTCACCTTTATTATATGGTTATTAACAATAATAATAAAATGTAGGTACGCTACGATTACGTACGTCGATTTAAAAATTATATACCTATACTTTATATGAACGATAGTAAATAGTAAATTGCAAGCAAATATACAATGGACAAACTAGGGCCCATTTGGATATTTTATACAACCATTACATTGAACAAAAAATCTAAATAAATAATGTTACCGAAGTTCCCTTGTTTAGATCTTTATTTAATTACGATGACGCCACTGATCGTGGCGTCATAAGAGAGAAGCTCCAAAACGAGTGACGCACTTGATTACAGAAACATCCGAACGTAAACGCGAGCGATTGACGACAAAGCATCTTTGTGTGTTCTGTTACGAAATCCTTATTTTGATCGTTTACCACATGGCACGTCTGTCCACAAATAGGCTAAGAAGACGAAGTAAGATGGAAGAAGAACGCCAAAACGGCTTTACAGGTCAGTAGAGGACAGTATTGTAGTAGGTATAGCTTGTTCTTTTACCTTTTTTTACCTTTTCTCTTTCCCTTTTGTCTCTTTTATTTTTAAAATGTATATAAGGCTTTTGGAAAAGAAATTCTCTACGGTGGCCTCCGCAACTCAATTAGAGGTCGCCGGTTTCACTAGGTAAATGCGTGTGTTCCATGAACGATGTTCCACTCAAGCCCATTTTTAAGGAGCGTGGGGATCTACTCTCCTGTTTGGATCGTTTGATGGTTTGGTCGCCTTGCAGCTAATTGTTCCGCTGCCCTTTCTAGCGTTGCTAGAGGAAAGCTACAAGCTCTATTTGCCGAAAACCTCAGAATCCACCTAAAATATTTGCATGCCTAAAAAAATATCTCTTATTAAAAATCTCCCAAGCGAACTTTAACACAACCTGATAACTCTTTAGATGAAACTATGACTAGCCTTTATTCAAGCTAAACAACAGTGAACAACAAAGCTGGCGCCTTAACTGCATAAAATTTCACAGCATTTTCGTCCTAACTACTATAACCATAAGTCCTTGTTTCGGTTGTATCGTTTGCGGAGTTTATGCAACCTAGGTCGCACGCCGTACACGCATTAGGTATTTGCCTCAAAGATAAGCAAGCTTCATTGCACTTCTATTCAGAGCCAAATATAATATTCGGACGCTTTGAAGCCAGCTCTAACCTGTATTCAAAGCGGTAACACGATGACGTAGTAGGATAGTCCTTTAGCGATTGGGTTTAATCAGCGTTTAGTCAGAACAACGTGTGTTGAAATTTGCAAAACTCCTAACATAGCACTTTCATAGTATTCTATCTTACTTTTAGTATTTACTAACTGAATGTAGATTATATTAAGTGAATCTTCTTTTTGAGTTAACCTTTATAACGCGTACTTGATTAATAAAACGACTGTACGTATGTAAAATATATAGATATCCAAAATTTTTAAATTTAATAAAAAATATCTATATTTTTTTGTTAATATAATATGTATTTATAACCTTAAAACTGTCAGAGCTTTAAAAATTAAAGCTGCATTTTTAAAGTTCAAAATTCCAAAGCAATTTCTAAAACCGTGTAATCTGTTGTATCCTCGTTTTAATTCTGTGCTATAAAAACCGGACGGTGTGTAAAAGCCGGATGTGCAGGTTATTCCAGGTGTAAAGTTTCGCGCAGTTTAAACAGGAACTAAAGGTCGCCATTAAGTGCCACTTGCTGTGTATATGGAGCGTAACGCCTGAGGCAGCGCTGTTGCTTTATATTACGTTTCACAAGCAATAAATAGAGAAGAAAAAATGTTTAGTTAAAGCCAACGTCGTTTAGATAACGGAAGGGAAGATCGATGGTATAATCTGGATGAGGATTGCAGAGAACCGAAAAAGTCTGTAGGCATAACCGAAGTCTAATGACGATGGGATTTAAAACCTTTAACAATTCCTCGATACGACCATTACATCTATTTATGATTTAAACGGAAGCCTGTATTTTTTTCTAATAGTTGAGTTACTTTATATAGTGTTGTTTTAATTTGGAGCCGCTCTTAGTCAACCTTTACTGTGTAAAAACTTTTCAACTAAAAAACTTTTATATAATTCGGAATAAAATCTTATCCTAAAGTCTTCCTGAAAACTTGCATATGTTACGCTTACGAGGTTTTCACTATAAAGCGCCGTTATGCATGTTTAATGTTGCAAAATAGCTAAAGTATTCTTGGCCAAATCTTGGCCAAACACTATTGACAGTCATGATCTCAGGAAGAAAACATCATGATGGAACCACAAGATTTGTGAGTTTTGCATAAGCATACAGATAGCGCTGACGCGCTTATTAGCTCATATCGAGACCTAGATATCAGCCGATGCATTATCTTACTATACATTATAATTTACATTCAACTATGAATATTTTCTGAGTTCAAAACATATTTTCTTTGTAAAGAAAAATAATTGTTCAATAACACACGTGCTTTTAACTTCTGTGATACTGATTATTAATTACGCACGCTTTTATTTCTACTTTAAAACAAAGTTTTATATTAAAAATTGGATAAAACATTAAAAATTAATCTCGGATTAACATTAAATTATATTAATCTTTATGGTTGAATTTAAAACCTTCTGAAACAAAAAATACTTATAACTTTTAACGTATTACCCATACACACGCAACATTTATATATATAATTAAGGATGGTGTCAACTTTTATTAAGATGTTATTAATTAATTGTACCTTTTTTCGTTTGTGTGTGTCTATGAATTGTTATTATTTTATTGCTAAGCACTGGTTTATTTACCGCCACTCCATATAAGACGGTCTTATTTGGTCATGAAATTCAATAGTGGTTAGAAGTGCGCTATTTTATTAGAAAGCAATAGCGTGGCCGAGAAACGCTTTCGTTGTTTGTTGAATGGAAAATATTTATAAATAATACATTTCGTTCTTGGTAAATTGCATTCGGTCTCTCGAGTAGAGGTAAGTATATAGACTGGGAGTAGTAGTGATAGTTTAATATTTACGGAAGAATGAAACTTCAATTTAATTTATCTTCAACTACTCCACTACCTACCTGCTACCATTCAGATTGGTGAAGACGGGAATTAGTGTAAGATCTGCTTTTCATTTTTAAAGTGCCCGTAAGATTTTCGAAAAGTTCATGAAATTTTTCTCCAAGTGGTCTCCCAACGCACTTGACGCCACTTGGAATTTGTCAATGCTGGAAAATTATAATCCTGCAAAACAAATTATGTTTTTTCTTAACTAGTTATTGTAAAAGTAAAGAAATTTATACATGATTTCATATGCAATAGTTGCTCGAATTATAGTAAAAGCTTTTAAAATATGGATTAAGTTTGGTTATTCGCTCATAGCTAACTCGTCGAGCGGGAAGCATACCAATTAATTACAACTTTGGCTCCAGACATATGTTGTATCTCGTAACTAATAGCCTGGCGTAACGGGACGACTTCGCAGTCAGAACGCCATGTCACTCTATTGAATACAACGACTGTCTACAAGAACTCTTGTAAATTAATTACAAGTTAAATTACATAGTAGTGCAAGAACGAAGAAAAATAGATAAAGAAAGTTTTGGAAATTGTATATAAAGTAAGAGGAACAGAAATTTGATTTTTCCATATTAACTGAACAGACGAACATGCAGGCCACCTGATAAGTGGACCTGATAACGAACAAGATATCTCACATAGATACGTTGATACTCATAAGGTCTAAGATGAACGCCTCAAATAGTAATGTCTCCTGAAATAAAAAAAATAAACAAAAAATATCTACACTCCCCAACCGAAACCCATATAATCTGACTGCTTCGCAGCCGAAACCTATACCTATTTCACGGCAGGTTAGGAGTTGGTGGTATGTCCCTCCCCGTGCCAGCAGAAGAACTACAGCAGAGGAGTTTCAATTTATGTTTCTGTTCTATGTGTTTGCGTTGTTGTATTTGTGTGTGTCAATGGCAGCTATAATATAGAGTATCCTAGAGTAGGGCTGTGAGTGTGAATGGTTTTTTTTTTATTTATTTTAAAGGTTGGAGCTCGACGCTTTTGACGGTAAATTATCAAAATTAGTGTTTATTTTAATTTACTTTCGTTATTATGAAAGTTAATTAAAATAAAGTTTATTATAAAGACCTTTATAATAAACTTATAGCAATACGTGCTGTATCGTACTTCTTTTCACAAGTAAAATAAAAAATAAATAAAAGATAAGTACTTATAGAAAATATTTGATTCATCATAAGATAGTTTGTTGCTCTTGACGAAAATTAAAAATAACTCATTAAGTCCCCTTTCATACGTGTGTAAAAATCTGTCTTCCAGAATAGATCTATAATTTTTAAGAGTTTTAACGAACTAATACAATAAAACAGATTGGAAAAGCCCGGTGGACCCAGGAATGGACTATAGCCTTTTTTAAATCCCACTATTGGGCACGAGGTTCCCATGGTTGAAATTCTAGATGAGTTTTAAATCACTCATAGCGTTATCTCTCAATGACAATCTCACTTAATGTGACTTTCAAAGCTTGGAAGCTTTTGGCGCTAACGCCCCCATACAAGTGCCGACCGGACTCTACGATACTTCACTTTTTAGATTATCTGCGCTAGCCGCCGGACTGTATGCTTTTATAATAATAAATAATTAAAACATAAACAATAGTTTATACAACAAAAATAAAGAAAACAATAGTTATAGCAACATTCGTCGAGTTCCATCTCTTACAGCTTATTAGTTAACAGTGGTGCGTCTAGTTTCCAAGTTTTGAGCCAAGACACATTCCTGTGTCGCGTATCCCTTTCAGACGAAGTTTAAATTAACGTCGATGTTTGGAGTTGATCGCGTCGACTCAATCATACCGAAGTGAATTACTATCTAAAATCACCAGATTAATCTCGCGTAAACTAATCTTAATTATACCGTAACAGATTTACACTGCAGCTGCGATTCCATGGATGTGGTGTATGTATTATTATGATAATGTGATATCCATGAATCGTGGACGAATTTCGTGTGGAATTAATTATTTTTGCATCCAGAGGAATACATAAAAAACTGTTCATAAGCTAATTACTAGAAACATACATAAATGACCGAAACATACTTAAATGTTTCGGTCTGAATTAGGCTTGCTAATAATAAACCTCAAAGAGGAAAAGTAAAAGGCAGTTTCTTATGGACGTTTGTAGCTCCAAGTGGTAAGTGGCAGGCGCCGCGCTTTAAAAGGCAGTAACTTGATTCCACTTCTCATTTAAGTCGAATTTTTTTTTTTTGGTTAAGAAACCATATCTACGAATAGGCTGATGGAAACAGAACTTGACAGGAGGTCTAAATCACTGCCACTGTGGGCCACTGAAAGCGCGGTAGGTGCCACATAGAATGGCTTGGAGAGTGAATTTAGATATTCTGTAAATTATATGGAATATCTAAACTTGTAAACATGTAAACGAACTTTCATATCCTTAAAACCTGTTCAAGCAAAAAATGAAATCGTTACGAAGAATGATATAATTTCATAGCGATGTATCGTTAATTACTTTAAACTTAAATGTTCGTTTACCGGATTTTCATATGGTGGACAAGTAGATATTAAGCGATATTAATAATAGTGAATTGTCATTCCAATTGTTTTTGTAATATTACCGCAAAAACTTTCGGAAAAAGATGTTTAAGATTGATTGTAATATCTTTAGGATCTTACTCTCTATTTTATGCTGTGATTTCAACTAATGCCAATATCCCGCAACCCACAAGTATCATAGAAATTTGTCTCGCCGTATCAGAGGCTGCGGGGTGTCAGGCAGTAGTGCTCCCTAAATCTATTTATTTTTTAAGTATTTTTAGCACTGTTGCGTTTATATAAATCCTAAACATTATTTGTCTTCTATTTAATACTCCAAGATAGTTGTTAATTAGTCGTAGTCAGATAAAAAATAAATGTCGATCAACAATTTAATTCTGTTTCATTTTTTGTATGCGTTTGAAAAGTGAATCTAAAAAACTGTCGTCCCTAGAAAAATCATCCCAAGAATCAAGATCATCTTTAAATATGATATCAGTAACAGTCGGTTTACATTGGATATTAGCGCCATTCGATCTGCCGCTCGTGACACTCTCAAATTAGCGAAACATCGATGAGCTCGCGGCCCATGCGACTTTGCGGCCGTGCAGCCTATGGCGGCGTGTGCCTCCGCGGCGTCAGAGTCGGTGTCGGTGATCCGCAGTCTGTAGTCGGTGAGCAACGGCGGTGAACGGCGCTCGCAACGTTAGTGAGCGAGATCAGTGTCGAGTGTCACCTGTGCGTGTTCAGTGCTGCGAGTGCGATTGCATAAATTCACCGCCTGCCATTGATCCAACCGCTCGATTGATCCGTAATGATTTGTTGTATGAACGGTTAAACGGCGGCGCATCGGTGACTTCGTCGTTTATAAAAGGTAGTGTTGGATTTCCGTTTGCCGCCGAGACAATGATGCAAACTTGTGATATATAACATAGACAAATAAATTGCACCGAGACTAGAGGCACATGACAATCTGAGTGATAAATTCTATGAAGTCGTCATTGACTAAACGGTAAAAATATTATGCCATTAACAGGTCCGATGTAAATTTAAATAAAATCACGTGTTATTCCGGCAATACTTTAGTGTAATAGTAAATACATTATTATCTTTTTTCTGGGTAACTCTAAAAACGATATAACTCATTTACTACCTGCATTTTGTGACCTTGAAATTAATAAACAACTAAATTATTTGAAAACTTTAGGTACTTCGCGGGATACGGTCAAATTGCAACTCCTATCCAAATGTTCATCAAGTTTTAGTACCTATCTGATTGTAAACTTTCTGTAATTGGTTCCTAACTTCCTATGTAACCTTGAGTCTTACTCCTAACAAAAAATGGGTGGGGATAAGTTTCTCACCACAATGTGAAATCCTTTCCACAATCAGCCACCGCTCTCAATAGTATGTCCATTCAATACTATTTACATAAAAAAATAAAACAATAAGTAATACTCCCACAGTACAATCACAACTATTGCTAAGCATAACTAAAATGACATTGACACCTATTCTACTGTTACGCCGAGGTTGCGGGTTCGATTTCTGGAGAAGCGTACAATTTGACATCATTCTGACTTATACTGTGGCCTGGTTAACACAATGTGACGGGGAATGCCAGACGCGTCGCACAATAACAGTAGAGCAGCGTCGAGCGGTATATGAATCAAAGTAATGTTATGAGCGTTTGTGGTACGGTGGATGTCTTCGAGCCGGCCGCGGCCGATGCGAAGCGCGTGGCGGACTAACGGACCGGACAGCACCGCACACCGTAATACTTATACAATAACGCATAAGCAATTCAATTTACAGATATAATTAGGTAGTAAATATTTTCAGCCTAACTAAACAGTTGTATATCGACAATATGACATAACTGTGGTCCTAAATAAATAGTCAACCAATAAGACCCATAAAATAACAATTGGTAGTTGAATAGGCATGTCATTTTTGCTACTATATTTACTAGGTTGACTAGGTTGTATTTTATAATTTTATCTCTTCTCTTCAATTTATAAAAATGTCAGGCTTTGTCATTTGAATGGTATTTTGCGTATTGTTTTTGATCTTTCTAAAGCATAGGTACTATAAAAAATATAAGCTTTCCATTGTTTTCCTGCATGTAAACATCACCTATGCCAATTTTCGTCCTCTTCCTTCGCATAATTGTTGTAAAAAGGGGTACAAAGTTTCTTCGCGTATTTATATAGATTAACGCATTGCTAAATGGTACTGTCAGTTATTAAGTTCAGTACTTATTTCACAGGTCCGGTATTACAATACAAAGCCTGTCCTCATTTCTCAAAACACAAAAATACACAATTGACAAATCATTGAAAGTTTACAGATAAAAACTTATAAGCAGTGGTGAACAAACCTATACTATTCACGAGCGCGTTCTGTGATACCGATCTTCATCTTAATAACCCTTTTCTTGGCAGAGTATACAATATGGTACATTCAGCTTTAGAAAATTCTTGAGCCGAAAGAAAACATTTTTAAACTGATTTTTTTGTTAAGAATGATAGGAAATTTTCTACTAAATGTACAAAAAATTGTACTATCGCTGTTTTCAACACTAAATCGACAGTAGAACCCAAAATGACGAACCGGGCGCAGGGGTCTACGCAACGCAAAGTAAAACAGTTCATTTTCATTGGGTTTATGTTTAAATTTTGCAAAAATTCTGCGATATTAAACAGATAACATATTTATTTATTTGTTAAAACCATTTTTATGTCCGAAACGTAGTGCTAACGTTTGTAATCAACTGTTCAATTTGAATGTGGCCGATATGACGCATTGCCAGGTAGCCTAACATTTAACTTTTTCGCGGTAATGTATCAAATACGTGACATTGCAAGATATGAAGTGAAAATACTGTTTTTCTAGTTTGATATAAAACCACCATTTTCTTTAACATCCTATTATTGATAATTCATTTTCTGCCGCATGGAACACAATTAACACAATAGCAGTAAAATAGAGCTTGTCTTCTCGTGGCTCTTGTTCCTAAGTCGGGGGCAAAATCTGATTACACTTACATGAAGTGGTTGCTTCAATATATTTGCTTTCATATCAACCCTCTAAGATATCAACGACCGTATGCTCTCCGTTAATTTTGTCTGACAAATAGTTTTTAAATACCTTAACCATGGAACTCTACTATGAAACCAGCCTTTTGGGGAAATATTGGGTGCCAGATATCTAAGTACCATCACCAGTGTATGTATCTTCGAAGTTCGCCTACATCAGTTACTCGATCAAAAAGACCTAGAGTAGTAACGAAGCGAAAAGTAGTTCCAGCTAAAAGGCTAGTACAAAATTGACGTTGTACAAAGTACACAAGTTGAAGATATTAGTTTCAAGATTTCTCACGAAGGAAAAAGACTCTTTGAATACTTTAAGCTGTTCTCAGACGATATCATTTCTTTAATTACAAAGGGTCAGACAAAGTTCTATGGCCAAAAGTGTAAAATAAGACTATCACCAGAACGTAATTCTTTGAGGAGGAAAATAGGATAGGATAGAACCCAGTCGAGATGAAGTCGTTGCGTCGCATGTGACCCTCACCGATCGCTTTCGTATTCTGACGTAAATAAGGTGCTTGGTATGAAAGAAAGTATAGGTGTAAAAATGAGAAAGGGCATGCTCCGATGGTTCTGACATGTGGAGAAAATGACTGATGAAAGAATAACAAAACAGATATGCGATAATGCGATGCGGTGTCGATGGATGCATGTGTTGAGGGAGACCAAGACTTCTTGATCAAATAGATCAAGTTCGGAGTTAGAAGTTTCCGCTACCGGTGTGTATGTATGAAGAGCGTGATGAATGTGGAAAAAACACGGCAGGTCTTTAAGGATAGAGAAATTTGGCACTTCGTGCTCTCCTTCGTGCTTTAAGGATAGAGATATTTGGCACTGCCTACCCCCTAAAGGGGACCTGGTGTGAGGATATACGTAAGTAAATATTAGAGAAGAGAGCTTAAATTTATATATATTAAGATATTTTATTTTACTATGTTGTTATCTTATTGTTACCAAGCTTAATTTGGTGATTATTCCTGAGGAATGTATTTTTTAACAAAATTTCGTACAAATTTTCTTTGAAATATTTTTTATTTTTATTTATTTTGAGTTTTTGTATGAGAATATGGCAATTGTTTTTTTTTTTTGACATATATTATGGAACAGATTATTTAAATTTTGTTTCTTTAAGTCTAGCAGTGTGACAAATATGATACACAAATTTCATAATATTGTTTTCTACATAGTTGGCACTGTCCCGTATATGATACATTTAATATTAAAAAAACTAATAAATATAGATTTTTTTTATTATTTTTTCTCCCTTCAGAGATCACCTAGGAACCCATTATATATAAAATTTTGCAACATTTGAAGAAAAAAAATTCCTGCCAAGTATAGGGTTAAAAATAGCTATTCCTAATCACTACCATGGAACGTATTCTTCGCAACTCGAGCGCTGATGCTATTAGGCAGAAATATATGCAATGGTGGAAACGTGGTAGTGATGCAATGACACGAGAATTATATTTAAGAAAAACAAAATGGTATTATAGTTACTATTTTAGTATCATGGTAAATTTTCTTACCGATCGCTCTCCAACGTGTATGACATTGACAGCGGGCACACATTCCGGACTAAGTGACATTAGCGTGGGCCGGACCTCCACGAACGGACCTCGGGGCGTTGACCGTGTAGGGGATGATGGCTGGAAAAGTGAGAAATAGAGCATACATTTATATATTTATTTGTACTAGGAAGTTACAGATAATTCATTCTCATTTCTGTGAGGACAGTTGTAGCCAGCAGGAAACTATGTGTGCGTCAGAATGGCCGGTCACTACTCAAATTTAACGTTGAGGTAGATTTAGAAAATTGCTACCTATTTGCTACGGGCGTATTTTTCAAAATAAATCACTTTTACGGGCCAATTCTAACGTCAGCTTCGCCGGTCATTCATCCCTTGTGTACAAACTTTTGACAATTATCGATATGTTTTTACATTATTAATTGGCTAGTTGCTACCTAAAAACCTAGCAGCCTGGATTCCGTAGCTTTTGAGAATATTTATAAACAGTAAACGCGTAAATGATGCGTATTCAACGGTAAATATGAGGAAGTAGTGACCAGCCATTCTGACGCACACCAATATATGTTCTTTATTCCTGTAATCTTCTATTAGACCAGGGTAGAAGCCTTTAAAAATAATAAAAAGTGAAATAAAATCGCAGTAGGATGAAACCCATTAGAAAAGAAGGGGAATATTATAGAAACGAAGGGAAAAATAATTTACGGGCGATCTGAGGTCGGGAAGGGGATGGGGGTGAGTCTTTAAGGGTAAAAAACGGTTTTTCTCGATTTCCGGCAAAACTAAAAGTCCTATCGAAAAAAGTCCAATGGCAAAGTTGTAGGTAATAAAAAGATCTAAAACTTTTGTATTTACACTTTTTTCACATAACCTCAAAATTTATGTGAAAAATTCAAAAAACCAAGTTTTTGGTTTTTTATTTTTATCTTTTACAAAAATT
>DWPP01000167.1:0-13333 GCA_018251735.1 Eantis mithridates tamenund
GATATTTTCATTTCTATTTCGCATTGAACAGTGTGGTGTCGCGACGATTATTTTTGTTGAGTGTATACAGGTTTTTTTGTAAATAAAAATAAAATTTTATTACAATTCCTTCACTAATTAATCAAAAGGAACTTCGTTCCGTCCGGGTGTCCCTTGACACCTCTTCTTTTTATTTTATTTTTAGGAGTATTCAATTAAAAAAGCACTAATGAAAACATTTTGTCATACTCCCTAGTACATTTGGTAACCCTAACTATTGTGCTCTATTGTTGAATTTGTTAACATAAAACATTACCATCACTGTAGCAAAAATACCGCTTTAGCTATCTCACATCTGAGATTGAGTTAGAGATACTGGTTACATTTCGTCAACGAACACGCTTCTTTACGTGATACATCATAACTCAATTGTTATGTCATTGACACGAATTTTTGGCTAAGCTTGCAGACGATACGGAAAAACATTTTTACTCGGCATATTTTAATTTGCATGTTAAAAAGAAAGCTTAATGTTTATAAGTTCTAGAAATATTGACGATATGTCGTTAACATGTTATAATCAGTCGATGTGTCAAGTTTTACATAAGATGCAAATAAATATTATAAAGGTCAGGTGTAACTTCCTGTGTCGGAACTATCAGCAACTTTCGTGGATTTTCAAATTAATTTTTTTATATGTGTTAAGTATATAAAATAATATTATTCCCTAATATGAGGGTAAGATTAAAATTAAATAGTCTGAAATAATTTTGATCCTAATCAATTGAAGATGGCTAAAACCCGAATCTGCAAATTTTGTGGAGCAGCGTGGTAAAGTAAGGTCCAGGTCTCTTATACAACTGTAGGTTAATCCGTACCCAGCAGTAGGACGTAAAAAAATAGTTTTGGATTATAAATCTTAGTAGATATATTGTTGTTAATAAAGTGACTATAGAGAGATTTCTAGAGGTCATATCACATTACAAGAGAAGAATAATAGACATCAATAGTCCAATAATACAATGAACCACATAGGGTCGTTACACATGGCAATGCCACAGGCGATCGTGTACGTATGTATTTCTCGTCATAGAAAGCCACGATCCCGACCGCCTACATAGAAGCACTTTATTTTATTATCCATAAGCCCGCAACACCTTGCAACGGTTGGCTCTATTGTGGAAAACGTTTTCCCATTTCTCTCCGTTCGAAGTAATGACTGCACGGTGCGTGCCTCATTACCTATTGTTAAGAAGAAAGACGTATGTTGTAATAGGCTTGTGTTGTGGTGCTTAAATTTTAAAATTTCGATTTTACTACGCATCAAAATAATTCATATGCTGAAAATAAATGCACTCTCCCGTCATAAAATGGAATGTTTATTACCTAATGCTTGATGCATAAAAAAACATGCGATGATTGCATTTTCCTATTCACGAATAAAGATTAATCTTTCTCAAAGTAATCTTATAATTTACCTACCATTAAAACTGTTCAAGATTTAGGATGCTTAGTTCTTTCTTAAATTATATTGTTAGTTCTATATAGGAATAGTACCTATACAGACCCGTTATCATTCAATTTCATTAAAGGTAATGAAATAATCCTCCAGGTGAATCTAAGATTTTTTAATATTCTGGTTCAACCCGGATTTTGTGTCAGTCGTCTATTATTATATAGGTATATTTCGATCGGATTGTGAGTTAAATATGGTAGATGCAATGAAATGTTTTAATCACATAAGTGATCTACAATAATGTGTACTTAAAAAAAGGTCAAAAGCAATTTATCATTTTATGACGTAAAATTATAGAAAATTTTCAGAGCGAAGATGTTGTGCAACTGAGGATTGGGTCGTTGGTGTAATCGAGCCTTATTTCGAATATAATGGTACATACACGGTGTCAGGTGGAGCTTGAGGCGGTCGCTGCTCTTATAATTATCGCCGGTCTTCGACCGCTATCTGCTTGCACAATACAAGGCGCCGGGTAATTGGTTTACGATACGTTGTGCGTACCAATGCGTGCGGCTGATTATTCCAATATTACGCTTAGTATTATTGAATTTGGAATATACTGACAGATGTAGAGGAGAAAATTCCTCTACATCTGTCAGTATATTCCAAATTCGCTCCGCAATCGAAAATCAATATAAAATCGGTTTAGCCGTTATAAAAAAAAATATAAAAAAATATTTTACTTATATTCAATAAATTCACGTATTATAATGTATATAGACTGTTAACATAAATTTGTACCAAAAGTAAAGTTTGTATTTGCTTCCAACCTTTACATTTAAATAAAATTGATATGTTCGTCTATGATTTCAAAATACCTACAATTTTCTGTGAACTTTGTCTGTAGGTGTACTGTTTGTTTTCGGTAGTTTCTTGAATGGTTAAACCGAATTGAATGGTGCTATCGCTGGTTAGGTGAGATTCCATAGCAACAAATAACCTACGTCTTATCCAGAAATTTCCGCGGGATATAACACTTAAAACAATATCGATTCCCACGCAAACGAAGTCTCGCGCATTGCTAATTTACAACAACACAATTAGTCGTCGCAGCAAACAGATTCATAAAGCCTGTGTGACTAATGATTAGTGTTAATTTGTGTCATTATGTCATGTTCGCTTTGCGACGCTCAACAACTAAACATACGTATTAGGCATTCAAAGAATTGAATCGATTCAACTATGAATATCTCCCAATATGTAATTGATCAATACGTGAGAAACGAATGCGAAATACCAGTACGGCACGCAACGAGAGTAATCTTAGAGCACTATTGAAAGTGAAATTCCTGCTTTGTTGACAACCTGAGTTATGTAATTATGTACCATTGTGCGCATATAAACGACAGTGTTGATGTCATATGCGGTTTGGCAAACAGGGTACGCCTACATTTGGTCCTACCTATGTCTAGTTGACATAGAAATGTAGGATGATATCGAAGAGTATGCTTATAGTAAATACTTTAAGCTTTAAATAATAAAATCAAATAGCACCAAAAATGGCCTGATATAACCCTGAAAAATGGCAAACATACGCAGTTGTGGCTTAGTTTGTTTGGAGTCCAGCGTGTAATTACCTACCTCTAATTTTGCTTTGAGGTGCATTAAAACATCGTGAAGAAACCTGCAATGATGATGAGGATGATAAAACCAAAAAATTAACAAAGAAACTCCTTCTTTTCGAAATAATAAAAAAAATCGGATTACTTAGAAGCATTTAGGTTCAATTAACAACGGGTTAAAAAGGGATGTAGTAGGATGGAAAAATAATGTATGTCTAATAAATAGAATTATTATTATAAATAGATCTATTAAACTTCTTCAATAAACAAAGTACTTAATTTACGATAAGTACAGTTTTATGCTTTGAGCGGGAGATATTCTCACACGAAGACACTCGTAAAAAAATAATGAAGAGCCTACAAGGTATGAAGATATATCGCTCAGTATATCTATTAAAGTAATGGATTCAAGTCATGGGAACCGAAGCTTCACATTAAAATAAATTATGTAATGTTCAAGATACTTGTCATGTATATAATTAAACAAATACTTATTAGGAAGGTAAAAAGTATAATGCAATGAAGTAGATACTTGATAATATCAGTTTTAATCAATTCAAATTATGAAGCAGCTTAAAAGTACCTACCTACTCATAGCAAGATGATATTTTATTTTAAATCACAAAGCTTATTTGAATGAAACTTATTTAAAATCAGTGATTTATGAGTTGAGAAAGAGCACTTAATTAAAAAGATTTAAACAGTTTAAATAATTTGGGTTTTAAATACATTTCTATATGTTTACCACTTGCGAGTACTACTAGTAGGTACTTACTGCTGTAAGTACTAATAAATACTACATAAGATAACTACTACATAACATTATTGAAAAATGTTTACCAAAATTATTTGACTGTAAAATTTTAAACAGTCAAATCAGTACCTACTAGAGATGGTCGTGAGAGAGCTACAAAGGTGCATTCGTTATACTAGTAAGTAGGTACTCGTATCTTGGATGCCCATCGCCAATGCACTTTGCGGGTCAGGCTCACGATTTCATCCCACCACGACCGCGCCGCCAGTTTTCTCTGACACCGGCGCGAAGTTCGGGCGATTAGTCACTTTATTTACGGTTCCTAAGGAGATTAAATGTCAACTAGTGCCAATACCATTACTATAAACAGAACTATACATCTGATTTAAGTTAAAAGATTATTTACATCACTTTTACCTATTACTTAATCTAATTACTAATTACTTAACCTATTACCTACACAAGCCAGTACCTACTTTGCAGTTAGGTACCTACTTATCGTGGCTATGGGACTCCAAAGTGGATTTTGGTCTTCGATACAAAAATGCGCTATTTAGCTGATATCTGCTTTGGGCTTTAAATAGTGATAAATTCTCTTTTCCTATAGGAGAGAAATCACCTATTAGTTCGGTGTTTCTTCAAAATGGTAGCTACAATAGGGTATGTAGAAACTACGAATCTTATTTAGATGTTTCTTCGTTTGACAAATTGACAAGACAACTTTGTGACCTCAATAGATCGGCCGTAAAACATTACTTGAGCTTTATTTACTGTTAAAAAGATTGATAATAAACACGCAGATTCCGTAAATTTCGTTTCATATTTAAATTCAAACCTATAAGATTTTAACATTCCATACAAACTTGTTAGGTAATATTTAAATATGCATACCGTATTAATAAATTATGATTACATTTGTAGGTGTTGCTTAAATAAAAGTAATATATTTAAAAAGCTAAGGTACGAGTTTCAAAATCTCATTGTAGTAGGTATAATATGTACGAATTTACCTACAAATATAATATTTTATGTCACGATTAGTTTCGTTCGCGTCGTTTTTCGATAATTGCCTTAAATTGTTTTTTGCACGTGAATTCATATTCGGATTTCAATAATATAGATGATATAGATTTTAAGATACGGTTAGTTAGTAAAAGTTATTTGTACCCCAACCATGTTACGTTATTACGTTCATTGTTATCATGTCCCATTGCCATACTTCGACTTCGAAGTATCCATGGAAATTGAATGCCCACGCATTAAGTCTTAGTGTTATATCACGCACGAACAGATGCGTGTCAGCTCTTTATTGATTTTGACATTTGCTGTATCGATGGAGTCTTTCTTCTGACTAGCTACAACTTTGGGGTATATAACTGTTGGAGAAAGTGTCGAGTAGGTAGGTACTGTAATTGACTTACCACTTACTTTTTTTTTTTCTATCGTTACTTGTTGGAAAAATCATATTATGATAAAGCATGGTTGAATTTATTATAAGAAAAGAAAAAAAAAATCAAATGAAATCCTTATGTTATATTAAAATTGTAAAGTAAATAGATTGTTAAAAGAACGGACTATGTTGCCGAGTACCGCATAATTAATAGGTATCTCCTATAATTAACGTGATCACAGATTGGCATATGATTTTATTATGGAAATAGAACGTCGTAAATTGTTCATCTTCATAACTGGGTGTTACGTACGTTGAATGCTCTTCGCATTATATGAACTAGTTTCTGCTCAGTAATCAGACTTAAAGCGGAAGTTTAGACGTACATTGTAGAAGACTATTTAAATCTTCCTCGTTTCTCTATTAAAATAGAGGCTAGATGTTAAGTATTTCCAAATGACGACCGCGCCTACCTCGAAATTTTTTTGGTGTTGGTGTAATCCTGTTGAAACAGGTGAATAGAAGGCGTTGAAACGCCATCTATTCTCCTAATCAAAAAATATGATAGTATTACTACTCGCCAATAGATGTCAGGTAGAGCCATATTATTCAGTTTTTCTTCCGGTAAACCGATTAATATTGTTTTCTAAATTCGTCTTACCTATATGTACCCGTAACTAAATAGGTTCTTAACACTACATTTTTCTTGACGTAAATATTTAAAGAAATAACCGACCAAGCAATCCTATATAACGATTAAATATTAATGATTATATTTTTTGGAGTTTGTATTTCGGCACAAGTTAGATGTGCCGAAACAGGTCGGGTGTCTCTACATAAATAAATTAAAAACCCCCCAAAAAAACACCGAACCTATAGGACATCTAGTTTATGGTTATTTATTAATAATTTTGTGCTAATATTCAAAAAACGCCGGGCGGTCACTTCTCGCTGGGGCACCTTGCATAATTCAGTTATTTAAATACATTCTAAATGATAAATTCTGAAAAAAAGTATACGGGTATAATACATGCAGTATGACACAAACAAAAGGGTACTGACCTTCTCATTCCGTGTTACATCAGCGGGATCGCTGACAACAATGAGTTCTGTTTGATTAATTATCATTTATTTTATTTATAATGATATGTGATAGAGGCAGTGGAACGTAAGAATTTTAAATTACATCAGGGTCAGGTTATCGCATAACGCATACCTTTCCATTACCTGTATAGGAATTTATAAGTCTATAATTATCAAAAAATATTTGATTTATCGTTGTATCGTTTTATTGTGTTGCTACTCCTTACGGTAACATTTTCTAAAGGACTAAAGAAATGACGGAGTACTAAATTTTTCTAGATAAAAAAAGTTATAAATCATCAAAGTCACAATTCGTGCTACACTGAGGAAAGATTAGTCTCACATTGTGTAATCGACCCACAAGAAAACAGTCATTGTTCCACATTACGATAACGATGTAACTAGAGTTGGTTAAAAACATGAAGATCGTGAAAACATGGAAGTAAATCGTATCATATTGCATAGAAGAAACGCGAACGATACAGTTTAAATTAGATCAGACATTTTGTTATAAAAATAAAACATTTACCTAAATATTACAGGAATAAATAATAGTTCTAACATCTTTCTATTATATCTTTTCAGGTGTTGGCGTTTCTTCTTCTCATCGTGCTGTCATCAGTAGCAGCACAGGAGACAATTAATACGGATGACAAGCTCAATAGCATAGAACCAAAGCCATCAGTGCGACTTGATCCTTACATACGAAAAGCTCTTCTGAAAGCTCTCAGTGAATTAGAAGAAGGTGAAACTATTACTGATGCAGAGAACACGGATGGGACGTCCACGATAGAATCAGATCTTCTTAACACGGGAGATGAATCGCTTACAACGCAAAATGAAAACGAATCTGTAAGAATCCATTCTTTCATTGTGAACGGACAGTCAGCGTTTGATAACAATACAAATACTTCACCAATGTTAATTGACAGTAACATATCTATACTCAGTACGACTGTTGGGAATGTTGAAAACCAAGTGACTGCTACTTTACCTACACAAACTCCATTTAAGGAAATTTTTCAAGCGAAAGAGTCTGGTGTTAACTACCAACAAGTGCGCAGTGTACAAAGTTTATCAAAATCAAACAATCAAAACACTATAAGCAATAAAGATAGAAACACAAAACCGACAACAACAACCACAACAACGACGACTACTACGACACCTAAGCCCACACATAATGCCGATGGTGAGAATATAGAAGAAGTTGATAAACAAGATGTGCAAGTCTTCCAAGCTCCTTTAGTCGCAGCATTCACAGTTCATCAAGATGCCCACGGGTTGCCAAAGAAAGTTATACCAATTTACCAGCAGACTAATATTCAAGAAGCCTTAAAACCCACGGCAGCTACAAGTTTTGCATCTGGAGTTTTACCATCTCAAAGCTTTTCCTTAGAGAAAAATAAAAATCCTCCTCCAGAATTTATTAGCCAGCAACTTTTACTACAGAAGCAACTTGAAGAGAAACAAAGAATTTTGGAAGAACAACTTCGACTATTGCAACTTCAACAAAGACAACAGGAAGAACTTTTACGAAAACAACAATTTCTTCTTCAACAAAAAGAGGCTCAACGCCAGCAACAATTGTTATTTGAACAGGAGCAGTTGAAAAAACAACAAGCATTAATAAATCAACAAAACTTGCAGACGAATCAAATTGCGAATAACTTGCAATTACAAGCTTCGCAAAAGAATATTCAACAAGTCCCAAGCATTCATCAGAATATTGGATTTAGACCTCAAAGCCCTCAAGTATCAATTCAACCCAGCGTTTCACTAGAGGCAACAAATACTGTAGCAAGTCAGCAACAATTGCCTAACCGAGAAGCTGTAGATTTCCTGATTCATTTAAGAAGCCAGCAATCTCAACAATTCCCACTACAGGAAAATCATTTACCGCAAGGTATCAGTAATTTCTTGCAACCAAATCCAGTACAGAATTTTCACCAAGGTCCCGATTTTAATCAACTGAGGCTCTCAGATGACCAATTTCGACAGAAGCAAGGTAATCGTGTGTTTCGACAAGAGAGCGGTGTTGGAAACTTTGGCTTTAATAACCCCGGTTTCCCGAGATTTAACTCTTTTGGGCCCGTATATACAAACCGCTTTGTCCCTTTGAATAGACAAAATAATTTCAGTCCTGATACGGAGTTAAAACAATTATTGGCACAAAATGGTCTTAATGGAAGAGCGCATGAGGATTTGAATATTGTTACTAAAGTATTATCTTTAAATCACGGTATTCCATTAAATAATGTATCAAACAGATTACCATTCGACAGTCGCCGCCACGTAAGAACACCTCTTTAAAAATGTATTTCGAGGCGAGATTAATGTTAAGACAGATTATGTAGCTCTTAAGAAAGAACATATAGTCTCAATTTTTAACCGTTTACCGTAACAAAATATGATATGTACAATAAATTATAGAGATATTAAATAAACAGCCAAAGAAGTTAGCGCGATCGAAATAACTTCAAATTAACTCTGAAACTCGGGTGGTTTATCTTTGCAATAGAAATCGTCGCATTGTGTAATTTTAAATATTTATTTATTTGTTTAAATGTAACGTTGAGACCTGCCATAAGCTAGTTATAAACATAGACAATAATTTTAAAAAATAAACAATTTAATTTAAAGAGCCTATTTTATAAGACCCGTAACACTGATGTCATTTGAAAACTAAGTTATTCCCTGCAAAAAATAAAAATCAATATTAACACTGAAATACAATCTTTGAAGTTATTATAATAAAAGTTATCAGTTATGTACTAATTTAGATTAAGAATAGTTAGGTGTATTACGTAAATTGTATAAAATAAATGACATTTGTACCTACTTACATAGAGGCTCTACAAGATAGAAACAGTCATTTTCTCTGTATAAGTTTGTAAATATATTTTTAATAGTCATCATCCCACTGTTTTAATTATCCTTATCTTATTTTCAATCCGCGATATGTCTAAATGCCTGGAGCAACTGGAGAGATGGAGAAAAAAATATAGGCGACATGGCAACATGGAGAAAAAATATAGGCGAAGCAAGGCTAAAATATTTAACTAGGTGGACCATGGTTTAGTCACATGTGTGAATAATTTTAACGACCCTTGTGTACCCTGGGTTGCTGGGTTCGATTCCCAGCGGAGTAAAAATTTTAATAATGAGTTTAAGTTTCTGTTTCTGGTCTGGGTGTTTGTATTCTTGTCTTTGTGTGTCCATAGCGCTCACGACACACGGTATCCTAGTGTGGACTGTTATTATTATTGTTTTCGACGTCTTTAATCGCCAGACATGCACAAAAATGGAAGACATAAGAACTACATGGAATGAAAACAACAACACATTCTTATATTTTAACCAATCTGTAGCCTAGTATCGAGCCCCTACCTTTCAAAAAGGGATTTAAAATATTTAAAGGCATTGACATATCAATTCTTTTTCTTCTAATTTGCAATTGAGAATCGAAACAAAGCAACTCATTCGTCCCTTTTGTCGAATGTTTACGGGAGATAATAACCCCGGTACGAATATATGAGTACTATAATAATATTCATTTGTTATCATAAACCTTGAATTGGCACAAATGTTTTCTATTCATCCAAGCACATGTAAGCCAGCCCAATTACTGCCACAAGTCCGCTTGTATCTGTGGAAGCTTGCTGAGATTCAACAAACATGTAAATGCGGTAGTAATGACACTCGGTTGAAACATTGTTACCCTTCCGCCTTAATCCATGACATACATCTATGGTACGGATTAAGGCGGGAATTTATTATGCACTTTAACACACTTTAAACATTGCAACATTGTACCACAGTAAATATCTATGATTCTTAAATGTTACATGCAAAGAGTATAGTACGGTATGTTACATATCCAGTGTAATGTACTCTGTATTGTAAAAATACCCTTTTGTACACACTGTGGTCTGTCATGATCACAGCAAACTTATATTCGTTATCTGTAATTTTTGACATTTTCTGTCAAACCGTCAAACATTGACCATTGTAAATTGTAAATTATATAGATTATAGCAGTTCAAGTTATAAAAATAAAGTTTTTAACGAGAAATGTGTGAAACACAATACTGAAACTGTATAGTGTAATTTTGCGCCTCACTTTTAGCGCCCTACATGATTCCTAACTAGCTTAGTTTGGTTAATTATGATCTTGGAAAACATGGAAAAAGTAGGTAACTTAGAAGAGGAAGCACTTAAAAGAAAGGAGAGATTGAAGAATTTAAAACGAAAACAACCTTATAGTAGTAATGAAGAATCTTCAAATTTATCATCTGATACCTCAGTTGTATTACCAAAGTAAGTAAACGTACAATTTTTCAAAGCCATTACATTAGGCTTCTATGTTTTCTTAACATTAGTTACAAGTTGTGACTTACAACTTTTGCAATTCGCCCGGGTTGGAACTTACCGCTCTCATAATCCTCAATGAAGCAAACAAGTTGAATTTGTTTTGGTTAAGATGGTGTTATTGCTGGAGACACTATTATTTTACATGATCATCTTAAACCTTATAAGAAACAACACTCCTTCCTGCCGCACACTTAAATAGAATTCAATTCTAATATTCCATCTGAGTATTTTAGTATGTATTGGACTACCAACCATTAAACACTTGAAGAACTACAAGCCCATTGCGCTCCTGAGCCATGTTTATAAGCTATTCTCGAGTCCTGACAAATCCAGTAGCACACAGGCTAGACGACTTCCAGCCTCCCGAACAAGCCGGATTCCACAAAGGTGAATGTACCATGGAGCACATACACAGGCTGTGGCAGGTTACACAGAAGACCGAGGAGTCTAATCAGCCACTATGTGCTGCCTATGTGGACTATAAAAAAGCCTTTGATTCTATCGAGACCTGGGCGATGCTAGAGTCTCTTCAGGGATGCCAGATCTCAGAAAAGCTCAAACCCCATCCAGCTGCAGCGACAAGTGAGACAAGGAGATGTAATATATCTGGAAGCTCAAAGTCGCCCAGCGAGCTATGGAGAGAGGTAAGCTCGGTATTTCTCTACAAGATTGAGTCAGGAATGATGAAATCTGTAGACAAACCGGACTCACCAACATAGCTCACAGGATAAGCAAGCTGAAGTGGCAATGGGCAGGCCCCATCATTCGAAGGACTGCCAACCTTTGGGGAAGAAAAGTCCTCTAATGGCACGTCTCAGTAAAAGGAGCACAGGTCGCTCTCCAACCAGATGGTCTGATGACCTGAGGACAGCAGGATCCGTTGGATTCTTAAGGCGCAGAACTGGACTGAGTGACACAAATTAGGAGAGGCCTATGTCCAGCAGTGGACTTAAAAAGGCTGATGGATGGATGGCACTGATTACCAGTTGATCACAAATTTTATCCTCATAACATCTTAGATATGTATCTTCATTATTATATGTCTTCTATCTTACTGCACCCTTCAATCCAGAAAACAACAATTTGATTCTTGTAAAAAATGGGTGTGAAATAACAATAAATTACACTATGGTATCACAATAATTTCTACCAACTACAAACACTTCCAAGTAATGAGGTACTATAAATGATTAAAACAATAAATGTTTCAGACCCAAATTCAGAAGTTATAAACCACAAGATGAAGCTTTGCAAGAAGCCAAACTAAATGATGCAGAACCTGCAGTTGTTGATGATGAAGTGAAAGACTTAGTTGAAGCTGGCAAAGAAAAGGTATAAAAATGGTGTTATCACAAAACCTATTTTAGAAGTCTTTAGTTTTTACATATTCTACCTTTTTTCCTAATAAATAACTGGATATTTTTCAGAATGCCAAATACAACCTGATGCCAAATGATATCCATAGAGAAACCTATACTTATAATAAATCTGTAGAGAGTTCAATTCTGTACATGAAATATATTTCCAAAATAACTATTAGGGGGTGGTAAAAAAAAAATCACTATTAGCCTAACTTGTTTGAGTCGCTTGTCCTGGCTCAGAATATTATCAAACCATTTTTAAATCCTATGGACCATTGTCCCAAAAGGAGCCGTTCCAGAAGCAAGAAAAAAACAATTAAAACTATCCAACACAAAATTTCCAGTTCATGAAATAGGCTGTTCCCTATTAACCTAATAAACTTGAGCCTTAATTATATATATACATTACTTTTACCAACAAGAGTTCTAAATTATATGAATTTTATTTATCCAATTAATAATGATCAAAAATTATCAATAATTTTTCTATTTCTCACATTTACCGTACCCTCTATAGGTACTTACCTTAAAGATCACTGAGTAATTAGAGCTGGTTTTCTGAATCACTAAATAAATAGTCCTGCAAGTGCACCTGCCGCCATTTTCATTATACATATTATGATTTCCAAAAGTAACAAAAATTATGCCCTAATATTTATTTATAGTAATTGTTTTAATATTTACAGTTGCCTGTAAATCAGTGCCAGAAAGAATTTATTTAGATGAAAGCCTACAATAACCATAATAATTTGATTATCCCACTTATAATATAAGTTGCCGTGTCATTATTTTTAGTACCCCACCTAGAATATCAATCACCCTATGTATAAAAAAATACTTCTATGAAGTTGCAGACGTTATTTAGTTTTTTTATAATACATTGCAATTGCAGGTTACCCAATATAATCAAAGCCAAATTATTTAAACATTGCTCAGTTATTTTTGTAGATGTGAATAGGTAATACCTCATTAATTTATTATTTGCCTCTATAGTAATAAGCCAATTTAAATTACAGTATGCATCTTAAATTTTTTAGTCATTCATAAATTGTCGCTCCATGCGCTCTGCCTATCCCGTAAGGGACCTGGCTTGAGTATATGTATGTGTGTATGTATTCACAAATTGTAATCTGTAGTTCATACTTTACATCTAGTTTTTAATGTTATGTGAAGTCAAAAATCTTTATTTGTTTGAACATACCAGAGTAAGATGTAACAAAAATATAGATATTGTTCAGCAAAGGAGAATGCTCATTTTTGGTATTGACTTTTCTCCTGCATCAAAATGAAAGTAATATTAAAATTATTTCTTGA
>DWPP01000168.1:0-13329 GCA_018251735.1 Eantis mithridates tamenund
CCCCCGCAGTAGGATTCCCTGTGTCGCGGGTGGCATGGACAACACAAATAACACATCACAAACACCCATGACCCGAGCACAAATATTTATCTGCCACATAAATATCTGCCCCCGCCGGGATTTGAACCCGGGACCCCTCGCTTCGCAGGCAGGGTCACTACCAACTAGGCTACGGGGTCGTCGAATATGCAGGTTAAGTTAATCGACTATAGTAATATTATAATAAGTGGCCAATGTGGCCATCCTAGTTATGACGAGCCGCCACGCATATATGTGGCCGCTGCCCTCTTTAATATCAAATGCTCTTTATGTAAAAGTGTGTATCACCTTATCCGGTACTCGGTTATTATAAAAAGCTGATTGCTACTCATTAATCTTGAATAAAGCCTCCGAAACGTCATATTATATCTTTTTCGCAGTAAGCAGAGCTTCTACCTCACCCGTGGAGTGACCTACTGCTGGATTCGATGAGTCCACTGGTTGTAACACTACATTAGATGGCCTGATCACTCATTCGTGGCTCAGTTAATATAAGCAAAAGCAAAGCATTGAGCGTCGGTTCTTTAATAAACAGCTACTGGAAAAAATCTAATGCGGTCTCTCATGCTTTAACTGCATTGTTAAGCTTGTGTCTTCGCGGAAACCTTGAATGTTTTAATATTGTCCGTGAATTTACAAATTTGCGGGAAAATTCACTCAGGTATTGAGTGTTAACTATTCCCGTTTACCAATTGTCTAGTATATTTGTATTATAGCATATGTCGCATAGAGGCTCTAAGCAATTATTAACAAAAATGTAAAAAAATAGCTAAATTCTAAATAGTCAATATTGAAAATCACATTAAAAACTAAAAAAACTCAAAAACTGAAGAAACAACAAAGACACAATTCACAATTCATTTTTGCAATTAAAAATATCGAGCAAAACTTTATTACATAAACGTTGTTTTATAAATAAAGTAACTGTAATAGTATTGTAACTATATATATTCTATGACGCTATGAGGTCGAGTTCCCTGTAGCTTATTATTACTCATAACTACTAAAAGAGACTCCACCAGTGAGGCAGTTCACGTTTCTCCGCGGCTCTGTGCGGGGATGGAACACTGTCAAGCTTTTAGGGGGTTGGAGTCCCACACTCACAGTGGTGGACGAAGGTAAAGCTTGTTTTCCTTACATAAAAAAAGTACTGGTGTACATTGAGCCGGGAATTTGTCCAACAGATATTTACTCCGGTCAATCCTGGCCGGATCGGAATGGGCTTCCAAAGCCTATATAATACATTTACATATGCATATAAACTTATTACTATACCACACTTAAAAAATATGTACATCTAGTTGCGGTCCACACTGAGGTGAAAGGCCGGAATCTAAATCGCTGATAACATGCTAAGTGAACTCTTAGGTGCGTTTGTTTACAATAACTATACAGAGAGTGATAACAAATTTTTATTGTACATGAAACTTGGAAAAATTAGAGCTGAGGCTTAACATCAATAGATTTGGGTGGTCAAGCCAATTACAACTTCGTATGTTAATCATTGTTAATTTTTAAATTATAGTCTCTCAAGAATTATCTCTCCGATCTATGAATACAATAGTGTATTTTTGAGTTAGAGTCTTGAAGAAAGAGAGTATGTTTTGTATTAATAGTTATAGTCGCACTATAACTCATAGGACACACAAGTACAACCTCAAACAAAATAGAATTCCTATTTATTTAAGAAAATCTCGATATCTTTTTTCATATTATATGCCCCATGATAATCACCGTATACCGCTTAAGTTTTTGTATTTGACAAAGAAATTATAATCTATATCTAACATTATCATTACTTAAAATGATCGGGTCCATGTATTACAAAAGAAAGGAAATTAAATATTAAAACAGTTTTAATATTAAAGCTGTTTATGTACTTATATGACGTCGAATATTTTTTCGGTAATAATATTAGTTTTAAGCGAGACCTGAAAGATAAATTAAATAACTTTAAAACTTCTACCGATTTGAAATACTTACTCCTGATCGTAACCATATTTTCTGTTCTTTGGCAACGTTGCCGTGTACAACTGGAACTTTTATGTAAATTCGTTATTTTAGCTTATTTTTAAAAATTCTATCAATAGTATAATTGTATTAATCTGTACGTGAGTTTTGAAACAAGACTTTACTAATTTTACTTCAAAGCACGAAACCGTGCAGATAATTATGCAATATTAAGGTGGAACGGATCATATATGCAGATATTATAAAAAAAAAATATTGCAAAATGATTTTTTGGCAAGTATCTTCAAGATATTTTCTAACATGACAATGCACGTATTCATTGGCGAAAATTATATGCACATAACGTCAAAATATTCGAGCTTTACGTTGGGATTTGAAACGAGATCCATCGAAGCGCATCCGATATTAAACTAAGCTGTCACCGGTCTTATACATAAGGAAAATTATCAAAATCGTAATCACCGTGGCTACCGATTTGCGAGGCGTCTGCGCATTGATCCACCGCGCAACGACGCGCGCGCACGCGTACCGATCGCTCAACCGCTCCGTGAACATGTGAACCGTGTGTCAGTGATTTAGTGTTTGGATTTTGTTATCGGAACGAAGGGTGCAAGATGAGGGGTGTTTTGTAAGTAACTTATTATTTTTCTTAAATTTTTGAGTGTGATTTCTGTTGTTAAGTGCAGTTTTAAGTAAATTATTTGTTAAAAAATAAATTAAGTAGGAGAATAGCGAAACACAGTACAATTTTTTATTATTTAAGTATTCGTAGTAGTAAACGTTTACTTTTGAGGTAAATATATTTTATATTACTGATTTATTATAATTTTTAAATTCAATCGTTTATGTTGCAAAAGTCAATTAATTGCATTGTCTATTCTCAAATTCCTAATATAATTCGAATGCATGGTGAACAGCTTCACTTTTATAAAAATTGTCAACGTGACGTTTATTAACAACATATAAAAAGCTTTTATTTCTCCGAAGCTTTTAATTTTGTAATTGTAATTCTTATACAGGTGACAAGCCTTGTGGCTTGGTAACATGGTGTGGGTGTTTGTATTGTTGTAGAAGTGTGTGTCCATACCACCCACAACATAAGGTGTCCTAGTATGAGTCTTTAAAAAAAAATTAAAAAACTGTAAAGATGAAAGTAAAGATTTCGTTAGTCTTGATTAAAGAATATTATTGTTTATAAAAAAAATATTTGAACCTTTATGGTTTTTCCTTATGAATGTACTTGTAAAACAATTAATTTTCTTGAAAGAACGTATTGCATCGGACTGTAGAAAAAGGCTAAATAACACAAAATACGTTGTTCCATTCAATATAAATATTTATGAAGTCGCCTAACAAGAAATGCAACTAAGCTTCCAGAGACTTTGCGACGCCGAGACGAACACACATGTTTAGGCACGGTCATCATTATTTTTGCAGAGATTACCTTCAATGACATTTATCTGTGGTCATTAAATATGTCACCAGATAAAAATTTAATACATACAATTGCTGCAGAAGAGTTCAATTTTGTATATTGGATAAGTAAAAAAAGTACTCCTAAGTTGTACGAATACCACAAGTAACATATTCCAATAAAAATGGTTTTAAAAATGTTGTATGCCTGTTTCTTTTTGATGAACCTTTTGTTGTTATTATAACCTCGGCAGCATGTAGGCTTGTATTATTAACCTAGGATAGTTTTATTTTCTGACACTATTTCTTATCTGAGTCACACACTCAGATTAGAAATAGTGTCTGTGTGTGTATGAACTAACTCACGAAACATTATTTCATTGAATACTAGATTTAATGTTTCAAGAGTACTGCATTATAAAGTCGGGTTCTGTAAAAATTGAAGAAAACTTAAGCGTGTTCGAGGAAGTACTTTAAATTAAAACTTTCGTAGTTTATTAAACTTTGTTAAGCGTTTGTTTTGTTTACATTACGAGCTATTTTTTTTAAATATGTACTTGTTTTAAATGAAGTTTTATACAGTCAAGATGTTACAAGACGTTACAGTATATTACAGTATGTCACTAAGAATGGTTTAAGGTTGTATGTAGTTCTTGAAAACTGAATTTGGAGGTTAAGGTTTTGAAGAGAGTTGTTATTTAGTGTTAGGTTATCTTAAATGAATAGACATTAAAGTAAGGTTCTTAAACTTTTCACACTCATAGAGACATTACAAATACTGTACCGCGATACACCCACGGGTGGGAACATACAACCAATAGGTTAAACTGTTATATATAATCAGATAACCATTTAACTTACTGGTTAGATGGTTATACGATTACATGCGATCATATAATGGGTACTTTCTCCTCATCGACTAATTATCAAAATCAATTAAGACTGTTTACACTATTTTCCACTACTGCATTGACAAACTGTCAATAGGCACACCTGTCAGTACCTAAACTAGTTAACAAAGGGAAAGTATCGTCAATCATATAGGTACTTTTCGCTGTTCCGTATTCCGCTAAAATACCGGTTGAACCGCCGAAATCTTTGAGCGGCAGAAGATCAAAAAAAGAGAAAAGGTACAAAATTAAACTTAATGGTTATTGAGATGATATGCAAATTTATTATCTTATATAGAGTTCGTTATCAGAATTACGTAACCTTAAAAAAATTCGAAGTGACGTGCATGTGTGTGACTGAGCCCATATCTGAAAAAATAACCAATCCCACCCGAGAGTCAGGAAAAATTTCTATTTTTATTTTCTTAGCCATAAATTTTAATTGAACAGTAAAGTAAAGTAAGAATAGCTGATACACGAAGATCTACCTAATACGATGACACAAATATTTAATAGGGAAGCCTTTAAAAGCTATACAAAAGCGCCTTTTCTTCGGATGTTCAAGATCATTTTTATTAAGTAGAATATATACCAAATGTACCTGTACTAATCATCATCATAAAAGATCCGTTTAAAAGTTAATTTTAAAAGTATTAATAGACACTGGCTTGTTATCTACAATTTTTTCACCATCCATAACGAGACTGTTTTTTAATCTGTATCGATTAACCTTTTATCGGCACGATTGTGTATCTATAAATGATAATATGTTGTTCATTGTGTTATCAAGGATTTGAATTTCTTAGTGACCTACATCGAACATAGTCTTGATTTATGAGTCCATTCATTAGCCGTTGTGTTAAATTAACATCAATTTATATATTTAGGTATAGGTCCTAATTAACTCTGCGACACTGTTCGACTTCTAACTCATATAGTCAAACATGTCTTATGTTATTCAAATTAAGAATAAAATTCTTAATTTGAATAACATAAGACATGTTTGACTAATGGACTGCAACCGATGGCAGCGAGCGGACGTGTCCTGGAGTAGAGACCGTGTCTTGATAAACGCAGGGTAGGACGTTCTTCGGCCCGCTGGACCGACTAATTGCGGATGATTGCCACCGGAGGCTGCATGAGAAGTGCGGAAAACTAGGATATTCAGCGGAAACTTTGGGAGGCCTATGTTCAGCTGTGGACTGCAGTAGACTAATATGATGATGGGCTGCCCGCCCTGACTCGGTTTGTTACGAGTTAAACTTTGATAAAAAAATCAATAAATAACATTCAAAATTCAATTTTGTCATAAGGAATAGATAATATGATATATGACAACTATATACAATTTATACATGTAAATGACTAGGAAACTGACCTTTTTTTTTGATAACGTTGACCCGATGATCAGGCAGTTAGAACATATAGACATTAGAAGAATATTAAAGTTTTCATGTTATTAATGTAATGGGGAATTGGGGGAATGGGGTAACATAGCGTTGGTGTGGAAAGTTATTTGTATTTTATAATCAAGAATATTAAACACCGAGCCCTCATTACATGTATGTAGCCTTGGTTTTGTTCAGCCGGACAAGGCAGAGCAGAAAAAAAGGCGTCGGATAAAAATCGCAACGCTACCCTATTTTCAGCGGTACTTTCCGAAAGCATGAACTTTTTGAGAAATATGTAAAAATAGCTTGGTATTACGCCAGGAATTTAAATACCGTATTAATGTTAACATATTGTCGAAATTGCGCTCTTGTTCTTAAAATAACAAGCACTTTGTTACAAAGCTTTCAATATTAATGTAGCATTTGAAGTGATGCCAAATCGATAACTTCCTTTTCTTATTACAAATTACAGTCAAACGTTAACATGAGAGTAAACCAAACTACTTCGTAACAATCCGAAACCAACGCATGTTTTTTTATAGTAACTGACCAGTAAGCATAGCATACCGGTACCTGATGTTAAGTGGTCAATGTAATGCCATAGTATTTTTTTTTAAATTATTGTTATTACTTATTTATTAAGAAGCAATAATGGCTCATATTTGTTAGTATTTAAAACTTATTACCTATGTTAGTACTTAATCTATCCTTATTTCTAAAATACAGGTAGTGGTCATGAATACCAATGTGCACCTAAATGTAAAAGTATCTGAAGTCGCATATAGAAGCATTGCTATTGAGGTCTAAGTAATCTCAAATAGTTGTGTCTCCGGAAATCCCCGAGTCTGTGTAACGGAAATACAAGCAATTATCAACTTTATTACCCCGTAGCCTAGTTGGTAGTGACCCTGCCTGCGAAGCGAGGGGTCCTGGGTTCGTACCCCGGCTGTGGCAGATATTTATGTGACAGATAAGTATTTGTTCTAGGGTCATGGGTGTTTGTGGTGTGTTATTTGTGTTGTTGATATCATGAAAATCAATGATTTATATGCTTATTTTAATTAACTAACAAATACCGAGCAAAGCTCGGGGTACTAAATATAATAAATTCATAAAATATCATTAAGAATCGAAGGGCGGGTTATGTTTTAATACCGGTAGCAATTAAACTAACAACAAATAAGTCACACAATTAAAGGTTAAGCGACAAATCAATCCGCCTACTTAATTTTGACATCAAAACAGCCGATATGATAAAGTCGTGGTCACATAAAACGGGTCTGCGTTTTCCATTATTGGCTTTATACAACGATAACTTAAAGACATTTTTAAAGTAACCAAGAAAACTATACTTAGGTAATATAGCTGTAGTAACAATTAAGTGCATTCGTGTTACAGCATGAAATGATGTCTATTACTTCTATATTATTTAAGCGTTACGAATAAAACTAGGATATAGAAAAACTGTTATGATCCGTTAAAGACGTTACGTTAGTACGTTTAATTTTTAAAATAACTGAATAAAATGTTAACACAACTTAACACTTACTTTAAACTTACAATTGTGTAAGGTCGTGCATATCCATGGGGCTCGCATAATCGCAACATTTAATGCTTTGTATGGATAGACCTTTAGGTGTACTAATATGAAATATCAGTTTTATATCTATGTTAATTTGTTGTGAAGGTTGTCATAAAGTATGCAATTGAACAAGTTCGTGATTGCTCAATAACTATGGTACTTTATGGGTCCGATACGTGCATACTGAGTATATCTATGTATGTTATACATAGAATAACAATATCCTCTCCCAGAGAGTAGTTCTGTACCGTGAGTAGTAAATTAGAAATAAACCATCTAGCTAACTAAAACTAAAGTATAATATAAATTGAGCTGTTTAAATTATCCATTTGAAAACATGTATCGTTTTTTACAAAACTTAAATAGTGAACAATAATCTAGAACAAATAAGTCAAAAAAATATTCAAACCATCGACAACATTATCACTCCAAGCAAGAACAGCTGCTTCGAGAAATGGTATTGCAGATATGGCTAGTGACTACATCTTTTTATAAAATCTCCTGTCACAGTGTCTGTAATAAAACTCCTGCGAAACGTTTTGACTGATTCTTATGAAAATTTGTGTGTACATTCAGTAGGTTTAGTAGAATAAGGCGTAAACTATTTTAAACATCCTTAGAGACGTATATTGTGTTGTGAGTAGAAAATACACATACAAAACCACTTATATATTCATACAGCAAATCAGGAATTTGAACTGATTATTAAGATTAAGAATCCAGCACACATCAGGCCGGTCGCCCGGCTAACTTACATAGTAAAAGATAGTCTGGAACTACCAATAGGATTTTATTATTTCTTTTCTGTGTTATAGACACAATATAATGTAAGGTAAGGTAAGGTAAGAAGAAGGCTACAAATGATACGTGGATAAAGCTGCGGTTCGTTGCACAAAAAAAACTACTGTTAAATTTACTACTAAAACGATTTTTGTTTGATTATTTGAACACTTTTATCTCGGGAACTACCATTATAATTTGGTTTTTTTTGTGTATCATTGATACGAGTACATTAAGGAAGATAGTTATATGTTACAAATTATAGATAGGCGAAAACGCAGTACGTTACTGCTAAGATAATAATTTAAAAACCACATGTGGGTCGCGACCATTGTTTTTCAATCTGTTACGAAAAAAAGGTTTATAATTAGTTGTTCGTCATATAAACCGTTCTAATTATTGTTTGTAATAATTGGGACGATACTGAGGCGGTCTCTATAATTTCACAGTGACAGCTATAGTTTATTATGGACCTTCATACTCATTATTTATTTAAGAGCTCGAATTTGTGAAGGTCAAAGATCGGGCAAGTTTTTGTTACTCGTTAAATTGCCGGTCTCATTCATAAATAATTCATGCTTTCTTTTACAAATTACACATTAAGGTTGTTAGAAATAATGGTCACTTGACTTCTTTTGACGTGCATACCTACTTACAAATAGCAGACAGCGTAAGATATCTATAGCGACATAGAGATTTATTTAAACAAACCCTTGTCATCCCCATCTGTTAGGGGAGGTTATTGTGAACCCAAAAATAAAACTTTAAAGTGACTGTGTAGATATTTGTCAGTGCCAGCGATGGCTGAGCGATTTAAAATTAGTAAAGACTTAAAATAACAAAATAAATTACAAAGTAAGAATATCGTATACGTAAGAAGATAAATCGATAATTTAGTTTTTTGGTGTTCGTGTCTCAAATTGAAGTCAAGTCAATGTCCCAGCATTCAGCCTACAATCTAAAAAAACACTGTCCTGTGGCGCCCTCTTTTTCTTAAACAAATAACCTGTAGTTCTGTACTAAAATAGAGAAATTAGCAACTAATCAAATTAAATAACAAACAACAATATCCACGACATATTTTTATTCTGATAGCGACGCAAGCCTCGACTGCATAACACAAAAAGACAAAAAGGACTCTATTTTATTTATAACTAGGTTTGGTACTATTCTATGAATGCGATATGAATCAGTCAATTCATTAGCGAAATATTTTTAAGAATTTCGGTAAATAACGTTGTGGGCAAATTAATCTTAGATAAATAAATATTTTTATGTTAATAGTTATTTTTTTTAGGTAAATAGTTATTTTGCTGCATGGTAAGAATACAGAGTCGGTCGAGCCATTCGTTGGACCTAATTCGACTTTGTCTTGTATAAAAATATATATTCCATATAATTATTATTTTATTTCAGACTCTAGATCCTTATCTTCTGTTTTTTGAGATTTCAAGAGAGAGAGAGAGTAACTTGGATAGAAGTTTTGTTTAACAATACTTTTATCATTTAAAAGAAACATTTTTTTCTAATTAGAGTAGGTATATACGCAAAAAATCCTTCAGTAATTTTTAATGACTGTTTTTTTACATTCAAAAGTTGCAAGATTAACATTTCTTTATCGTAAATACTATGGTGAAATTTAAATCTTAACAATCCATCATAAAGTAGGAGGTTAATTGAAATGTTTGTTTATAGGCGTTTAGAACGCGAAGTGAATCATGTAAATTATTGCTACACAATGTATGCAGAAAGAAATAAATTATTCGTACACTAAGAGCACCGGTTTCGAGACATAAATAAAATGTAAAAGTGTTGATGCTATAACTATCAAACGAGCACGCAAGATAAGCGAACTGCCTACTTGCAAACGAAATTTATCGCTACTGTATTTTAATATTATTGCAATAACAAAAAAAGGCAACGAGAGCTTAGTTTCAATGGTATTGGATTTCGAGTTCAAACCTTAGCGTCAAACCCTTAATACAAACATTTTTTACTTGTCTGTATGTGTGTCTTGATTCTTCTTGGGACCGTTTGAAATAATGGATTAAGAAAGGTACAATTTATTCTAAGAGGAAAAGTGTGACAGCACTATTGAAATAAATTGAAAGGTTAGTTTATCATTTCGGTACGTCGACAAAGACACGAACGGAAGTCTTATGTAAACTGTTCCTACAGTGTAATAAAATAAATACAGTTTCAGTAAGTATCATTTCGAGACATAAATAAAATCTAAGAGTGTTGACACGCACTCGAGCACGCCAGATAAGCGAAACTGCCTACTTGTAAACTAAATTTATCACTTTTTCATTCATTATTATTTCATTGTTGCAATAACTCAAAATAATATTATAAAAAAATATTAACTTATGGAAAAAGTTCTCCATGTAATCATCAGGATCGTATGTCGTACTCCTCTGTCCGCGTTATTGTCGCTAAAATACTTCTGCGTTTTTATTTTATGTATAAATTTGACAGATTATTGTTTTTTTTTCCTGAATGCCATTTTTCAGCAATTTGGACTTGACCACAGCGTTGTGCTATGATAAATCTAATTCAAATTCAAATTCAAATGTTTTTATTCATTATAAGGTATACAAAATACACTTAATGAAAGTCAGAACATCATAAAAGGTTATTACATCGGCTTTAAGCGTCCCCGAGTACCTGGACTAAGGTAGTTCCTCGGACGAAGTAGGGATGATCATCTAGTTTTTAATAATGGGTGCTTGATTAAAGGAACAGCTATTTTGTTGTTTGTTATATTTTTTTGTTAATTAATCTACAAAAAATAAAATTAAGAATAGCTCCGAAAACAGATATAGTGTTCAACAGCAGTTCCACTAGATTATATTCAGTACTCTTTGTGTCCCTGTCATAGACAATTTCCAAGCGAATCAAAACACCATCTCAATAGTTAAAGTAGTTACCAATATCGTAATTTAAGTAATAATACAACAATATTAAAAACATTAAAGATAGTTATACTTTTAGTTAATTTAAGTATGCTTTTAGTTAGTTAGTTTATCTTTACAGCTCGCACAGTGAGGGATTTACTTAAAAACTAAGAACCCGCCATGAAACAGTCAAATTGCTTGTATTTTAGTTGAGAAGGCGTGAATTTTTCCTGAGACACTATTATTTAAGCTTCAATATTGAGGCTAAACGTGTTACCTCATATTGGAATTATATGTTATCTAGGATGTAGGTGGGTTTCTATGGGTTGCAGTGACCACTTAACATTTAGCCTACAAGCTCGATTGCGGCTATTATTATAAAAAATTTTTGGAGGTACCCACTGCATAGGTCAATGTTCACAGCACTTGACTAATGGATTGATCTTAATTAAAATTTACACCTAGACATCTCATAATCGATATAGCTTTGATACACTTCTGTCAATAAGTGACAAATAAGCAAAAACACGACTTAACTACCTACCTAACTTCAGAATGTAAAGATGGACTAAGTTTATCGGCATAAGATTCGGCAATTTGGCAATTCGGATTTGAAGACTCCGTAGTCTCGTTGGTAGTGACCCTGCCTGCGAAGCGAGGGGTCCCAGGTTCAAATCCCGGCAGGGGCAGTTATTTATGTGACAGATTAATATTTGTTCTCGGGTTATGGGTGTTTGTGATGTGTTATTTCTGTTGTGTATGCCACCCGCGACACAGGGAATCCTTCTGTGGGGGTATGAGTGTGTTAGTGTATGAATGTGTCGCCGAGTACTTAATTCTGATATGAATCATCTTGAGAATTGATTAACCCTTTAAACAGTTATCAGGCAACACACAAAAACAGTCTAAATAAGAACTTCCTCCTTTTTTGAAATCAGTTAAAAACAAGCGTCCAATCATAAGTTGAATATAAATCTAGAGCAATATTTACATTTGTTCGTCCTATAACCCGTTCCTGTAAATAGTAAGCATGCCAATAAGAACCCCTTCATCTTGACCCTCTAAGTTAGAACACAGTAGCAAAAACACTGTTGTTTAACAGAAATAATACGTTTTATTTTTCAGACACACTCCACAATCGAATCAACTTGACACTATGACGCACGTCTGTCACTTTTCCAAATTAAATAACTTTTTAATCACAGTGGTTTAAAATACCGCCCAAAATTAAATAATTGTAGCTCTGAAATCAAAACTCTACACTACTTGTCTCGTCAAGATTAGCGTTGTTGTTTTCCACCTCAAAAAGTTAATTTTAGAAATGTTTTAAGAAGTAATTCGAATAGCTCCGACACAAGAGCGCGCCATAAAGTTATATTCTGACCCATCTTCCGCCAGTTCTTTTCGCCGGGTATTTAGCCTTTAGTGACCTCGTTCAGCCAGCGGTATTTGGGTCGGCCTACGGATCTGCGGATCGTTATGGCCAGATACGCTTTCTTTACACCAATCCGCATTTGGCCAGCGTGGTGGACTATGGCATAAACCCTTCTCTGAAGAGACCCGTGCCTAACCGCAGCAGTACCGGAAAGAAGTTGTTGATGAATATGATGAGTGAGTGATGGCTTAGTCGGTTTGATACTGGATTCCGAATTCTGAGGGTCCGGGGTTCAAACAACATTATTATAAACAGGCCATTCCCGTTTCAATGCTCGCTATGAATCTCCTTTCAGGCATAAAAAGGATTCTAGTTCATAGAGCTGGCCAAGTGGGAATTGGCGGATTTCACATGCCTTAATAAACTTTTTGGGAACATTTAGGCGCGCAGTTTGCCTAACAATAATGTAAAGCATAGAAAAATTACTCATTTAAATGCATATAAACTCGGAATGTAAGCCAAGTACCAAGTACCGAGTATTGCTTAGTATTTTTATATAAAAAAGGATGTTTCATGTATATATAAAATTTTCGTTTCACAGAGCTATTTGCCAAATACCTCGAGAACAGCTTGATCGATTTTTAATAAATTTTATGTGTATATTTGGAGGGTCTGAGAATAGCTCGTAATCTATTTTTCATATCTTCGTTTCCGAGATGCTGATTGCACACTCACAATTACTTGTATATTTTCATATACACATAAATAGGTGCTGAGGGAGACCAAAACTCACCTATCTTGACCAAACAGATAGAGTTTTGTCAGATGGGGAAGTTAAAAGTCTCCGAAACCGGAGTTGTTGAAGAAGGACGACAGGTCTGTTAGGATAAAAATATTTGGCATTCCGTGCTCTCTGCCTACCCCGTAGGAAGCCTGGCGTGAGGATATGTATGTATGTATATACAATATATTGATTTACACTTTGCGTCTG
>DWPP01000169.1:0-13315 GCA_018251735.1 Eantis mithridates tamenund
GATAATCTTACTTTGTAAGAACTTTATTGACTTCTGGTATTTCTTAACATAGAAAGCTTTATACTACATATTTATCATCGCGTCAAAAAAATACAGTATTCGCAGTATATTCAACATCATACAAACTTACTTGCTGAGTAAATCGTTCCATCTATCCTGCAAGTCCTGGACCTTCTGCGCCAGTTTCTGTGCGTCAGGCTCGTCATGGCGAAGTCGCTGCAGGATGGCGGAGGCCACACTCTCCAGATGGTTCAGCTGCGGCTGTTGGCCGCGGAATTCCTCACGAAGGACCTGCACCTGGGGAGAAAGATAAAGGTTAGAGGCGGCTTACCTGTATAGATTTGATGTTGAGTTTTCATTCTAGGTATATTATTTGTAAAAATTAATGACGAAATCCACAATAAAAATTGCTAATTAAAGTTAAAAAAAAAATTATCCATAGAGACGATACTCTATATTAAATTTTTAAAAACCCAAATTCAAGTTATCGTGAAGTTATAAGAACTAAACTAAACTAATTTTTTTTCTTTCTATTACTATAAAATAGCAGAAAATTTATGTAAATCACTATAAGCAATAATAACAAAATAATAATAGCCCTAATAAAAATACAGAGCCTTATATTGGTGAATCTAGAAACATATCATTTAAAACTGTGTGCCTGATAAACCTCTACGAATGGGATAACGTATCAGCATAGATCTAAATAAATATGATTAAACACTGCTAACTTACTTGTTGTACTTGAGTCTGGACCATGCGTGAGTCGGACGATATAGGTCCGAGTGCGGCCATCATACGGTCCTTCGCTCCGAGCCACTGGGACAGGTTGCTGTGTGTGTCGTGGAAGTCCTTAATTTCCTCCATTAGACGAATTCTGTGAACGGAACACGTATGTCAATAGATATTATAGTAGATTGCCATCAGTCTAAGGTAAGTCTCATTATATTTCTGTCTGTGTGAACGTGATTGCTGCTAAACGTTAGACGTTGGTAAATCGTTAGATAAAAATGTTTTATATGATAGATATCTGTTTAAAATGCGACTTGAGACAATAATGAGATAAAGTTTTCAGCTAAACTTCATGTTGATTTTTTTAGACATAGAGTTCTATACTATATTTATCTAATAAGTTCTAATAGGTTAAAAAATCTATATACTCACTTGTCTTTAAAGGCATCATGTAAAGCTTTCCATCTTGAGGACACGTCCTCCATTTCGTCGTGTAAGCGGTCTGCACCTTGGACGCCTTGCTTGCGTTTCAGTAGCTCACGAACCTGAACAATACGTTTAAAAGTTTTACTCAGCTCGTAATAGAATGATAAGAACGTGAAGTATAAGAAAACTTGTATTTTTTTATGTTTCCTTGCTATTAATTACAAAATCCCACCTGTGTCCTTGTAGAGTCAAGGATGCTCTGTTTCTCGTACATCTCCTCGAGCACGGCACGTGCTTGCTTAATAGTCTTGTCGGCTTCCTCCTTTGTGTTAGGTACAGACTCTTTAGGCAGTTGCCGTTGCACCTAAAATCACACATTACAATTAAATTTGATATATTACTGTTAGTGTTATAAAACTAGTAATAATAAATGATGTTCAGTAAAGAAATGAAAATATCAGTGTGTCATTAATTTATTCATTAAGATATTTGTAGGCAAAACCGTCGCAATTAATGTATACAAGGAGAAGTAAGTTAGAATACTAAAAGGGAAATTTATTCATTGCCCATCTGACAATTAAAACGGTTAAATTTGTGCAAGTATATGATTTTAAGTATTATTAACTTCAAAAAGGTTTGAGACTTTGTCAGTCGCATTACTAAGATAAGTAAACATGTGTTATTAGAATATTATGTCATCGTACCTTGTCGAGGAAGGCGTTGAGTGCACGGCAGCTGTCCAGGTGTTTGCGCAGCTGGTCGCGAGTGGCGTCCAGCTCCGCGCCGCGCTCCGCCAGCCGCGAGCCGAGCAGCGAGTAGCGGCTGTTGGCGTCCGCCAGCTGCTGCTGTACTGGTGATAGTTCTGGACATACGACAACGAACATTGTTGAAATTATAAAACTTTTTTCTCAAACATTGGATTGCATATGCTAATTAATACAAGTAGGGATAGTAAAAAATATGTGATGATTACCGTCAAGGTGGAAGCCGTCCTGGCTGGAGCGTCGTGACGAGAAGCCACTGGACGCAGAGTGAGCTGACGCTGGACTGGCTAGGCCGAGCTTTCCTGGTGACGGCGACCTAGTTTCTAGGGTACGGCCTAAAATATTATAGTTATAGTTACTTTTCTTTATCTACACAAACAATTGTGTAGATAAAGAAAAGTAACTATACATCTGCTATTAGAGTGAATGTGATTTAGAACAGTTTTTTTTAATATAGCATTTAACAATTTTTATTATATATTTCTAACTAAATAAATTGGTATTAAAATACATAGTCACCATTGACAATTCTATCGATATTGTACCATTTAGAATTACTCAGATTATTTTAGTGTGTACTTTATAAAAAGAAACAAAATTCAATTGAAAAAAGTGTGATTGGTTAATTTCTTTTGCTCATGGCAGTAACCATAATGCATCTAATGGTGATTAAAATATAGGTATTATACTAACTGGGTTGCCGCTTGGTGGGGCTGTAGAGCGCACGCCTGCGGGGCGGACTGTCCCCGCGCTCCCCGCGTGACAGCGCCTCGTACACCGCGCCCGCCTCGTTCAACTGTACCACATTTACATTACACATACTTATACATACTATCTATACTAATATTATATAGCTAAACAGTTTGCTTGAACGCGCTAATCTTAAGAACTACTGGTTCGATTTGAAAAATTCTTTCAGTATTAGATAGCCCATTTATCGAGGAAGGCTATGGACTATATATTATCACGCTAAGACCAATAAGAGCGGAGCTCTATTGAAAAATATTGGGTGATTTTTTTTCCACGCGGACGGAGTCGAGGATGAATCTAGTTCTATTTATATGAGAAAAGGCAGATATCCAAACCAACATTATAAATGTAAAAAATACCCTGACACAATCTTTACGCTTATCGGAAAGGATATAGAACAATTGCTTTGCGGATATAATTACTTAGTGATTTGTGAAAGAGAAAAATGGAAACAAAATATTTACAAATTTCAAACATCTTAAAAGAAAGCAAATCTTTCGGTATAATTTGAAATTTTTGAAGATTGTTTTTTACATACCTTTTCAATAGTAATAGAGTAATCTCTATGCTCCTTAGCGAGCGGTCTGAGCTCGTCCTGCTGTTGTTTGATGACGTCCAAGTCAACGGCGACGGGTCGCAGGTGACCAACACGGTCCTCCATCGATTGTAGCCACTCCAGAACCTAATAGTAATAAATAATTCATCTGTACTATTATTTTATATTTATTTATTCTGTGGAGTACCAGAACATTTGCGTAACTTCTATTTTTCAGGACTCTATTTCGTTATTTAGTCAGGAACATAGACAAATGTCTATGGATGAAGGAGCATAACTTCCATTCCAGATATTAAGTATCAAAATTCTAGAACCTTTAAAATTAGTATACAACCTTTAAAAGTTTAAATTATAAGTAAAAAACGCGATTACTACTTTTAGTGAGAGGCGATTTGCTATGATAATAATCGCAATTTAAGAACTTTACAAAATGATATGGTGTGTAGTTCATAAAACCTGTAATGCATAAAGTCAATCATCACATTATTCGACAAAATATTTTTAAGTATATAATTATATATATAATACATACCTGAACCTTCAAAGTCTCATATTGGTTGAGCTGGTCAGCTCTCTGCTTTGAGAGCTTCTGTTTCTCCTCAAGGGTGGTGTTGAAGTCACGCCATTGGTTTTCTAGAGCCTGTTCAGTGAAAACTTTGTTAGTATCCATATGGAGAAAGCTACTAAGACATGGACATGGAACCATGATCGTCAGCAAACCGGAACAAGAATTCCACTTACGGGTACGGGTCTCCCTTCTAGCATGAGAAGGGCTTTCGACCACGCTGGTCCAGTGTGAATTGGACATGCTTTCAATAACTACATAACCACATATTTTAATTTGAACTTTCAAGCCGGTTTTCTCACTATAACTTCCAGCATGTGATAATTAGTTATAAATATGCACATACCATTGTAAAGTTAGAGGTGCATACTGGGGTTTTAACATGGACCCACCTAAATGTGAATCCGATACAGACTAAGCTGGCATTGGTTAAGTATTAGGGTCAAGTATTATTATTAGGGGGCTTGCGTAATATATTACGCAAGCCCCCTAATAACACATTACTTTTCATAAACGGCCAGCTTTTCCATGTGTGTGGTACTCGATGTAGCAAACAAAAACTAGTTTCTGGCAGAATTACCTTCATCCTGTCACGTACTACGTGTGTGTCTGTGACATCCTTCTTTGAGATCAACTGTTTGCCGTTGCGTAGGCATTCCTCGAGTAGTGGCATTTGTTGGTCCCTGTAACCAAGTTATATTGTCAATTCACAAAAATATTTATCAATGTTAAATCGGTACCTAGTATCCCATATTTGTACTGGTACCCAGATCATATCTTTCAGAGACTAAATTGTCATTAAATAAAAGCTTAAAACCCGATATAAATATACAGTCATACCACTAAATGCATAATCATAATCGTTAGTGAATCTAAATGGACACCAGGTTCTGAAACTGATTGACATCTTCCTGTCCCTAGTGTTGCCTTAGCCAGCCGCTTAGTGACAATTTCTCAGTGACCGCCGCCCTCAGCCTTCACCTGGTCCACAACATATCGAGCAGTCCCCACTGAACCCGGCCCCCAGCCCTCACCTGGCGCGCGCGAGGTCCCTGAGCCTGGTCCGCAGCTCGTCGGCCGGCAGCCTTGCATCGCCCAGGTCGTTCAACTGTCCCAGGGCCGTCTCCAGCTGGCCCGCCTGCGCGCTGAACTGCGACAGCTCCGACGACACCTCGTCCAACAGCTGCCCGCGCTTCACTGTGCGCTCTAGCAATTTCTCGTATCTGACAATGATAGAAAACAATAAAACATCTTGAATACCACAACAAAACACCTTATATTTATAAAGTATTTACGCACCTAGCATATATATCCTCAGCACGTTGCTCCAGTTTCTTCGCGATTCTCGCATTGGAGGGGTTGAGGGCGGCGTCCCTTGCGGCGGACAGCAATTTGGCCAGCGTGGCGCGCCGCCCCTCTGCCTCGGCGAGCGTCACGCGGTGCTCCCGAAGCTGCTCGTCGAGGCGCTCGCGGATTAGGGATGCTGGCTTTAGCTGACTCCTGGAAACAATATAACATTAGGTGAAAAATCTGAAATTAATAAAATTGTGTATATTTAAATCTTGATCGTGCTTAAATTACGAAATTCGATGCACATATGCAATCTTAAAGTTTTGAAATGTTTGAAGACCATACAAATTCAGTCAATTCAAACTACACCCTAAAAATTAAAACCCATATTCAATGATGATCAACTTGAATAATGCACTATTTTGTAATACAACATTAGGACCGTTGATTCGGCCTACGAAATTCTACTGCTCAAATAGAAAAGTGACTACGAATCATACCTAACATAACAGGTCTATAGCCTAATGCGTTAGAGATATTAATTTATGCTATATTACAATTATATATTTTTATGTTGATTAAAATTCTACATTTTATTACAAAAACAAACGTTGTTCAAACACTTACTTGAGAGCAGTCTCAGCCTGCGCCAACCAGGACGCCTGTGCCTCCGCAGCGTCCTGTAATCCTTGGCACTGTAGCAGGGCGGCCTCCAACTCCCCACAACGGGACGTGAGAGCTCCGCCCAGAGCGTTGTACCGTTCCGTCAACTCCAGTACGGGCACTTCTAGCTGACGGATCTCTGATGGCGTTAGGTTACCTTCCAAGGATTTGACTAGCTGCTCGCAGGCCTAAAGGAAAACGATAGATCGATTATTTTAATATATCTTGTTAGTCGAAGATTGGTAAGAAAAATCTTAAATATTTTTGCTAGTCCAAAGGGCTGCTTCCTATTGCTTAAAATTGGATTAGATCACCAAATTTGGTTAATCCTATAAAAAAATATTCGACAACACATATAAAAATATATTCCAATTAAGGAAATCCTCCTTTCTTGAAGTCGGTTAAAAAGAAGATAGGAACAAAAAACTTACATCCTTAGCATTATCCACAAGGCGTCCTTGAGATAGAATCTCGTTATGTAAAGCCTTAGCACGTGCCAGTTGGGCCTCTACCGCGCGAGGTTCACCTGCAACGCCCTCTGACACCACGCTGCGGACTTGCCCTTCCACCTGCAATGTAATTGCAACTTTTATTTTCGACACAAGTATTGATCATCTACAATATTTTATTTAAATTATTATCTGTTTGGCGCGAACTTGAAGAGATTTATGTATATTTAGCAGTGACAGTAGCAAAGCTGGAATTGAAGGAGCTTTTATCTGTAAGTACATATTAGGTGGATTAAAAACAGGAAGGCTATTTATAGCCTATAAAATATGCAGATGAAACCGCAAGGCGTTACTGTTTATCCATATCTATATAAACACTATTAGTTTACTACATTTATTTCAGGTCATTGTTTTTGACCTGGAAAATTAATGAAGTACCAAAATTAATAACTCACCGTATTCATCCATCTCTCAGCCCTCTGCAATGCTTCTCTGTATCTATTAGAGCCGTCACTGGCGGCGCGCAGTCTGTCCAGTAAACGTTGAGCCCTCGCCGCTAAGTCAGCGTGTTGGCGCCGGGCTCTGGACGCGTGCTCACGTACCGCGCTGTCGCTCGGTGTGGGGATGTGGCCGAGGCGAGCCGGCAACGTTGTACGGTACTCGTTTAGAATTGAAAGGAACTCCTGGAGGACATAAAAATTTTTTAGAAAACGTTACTGAAATATCAAAAAGTCTTTGAATATTTAAAAGGAATATCAATTATGACTGAGCCTTGAATGCTATGGACATATTAAGACAGAAAAACCTTGTCAAAATTTTCTAATCCCAAGGATCTCCATATTGCACCCAAAAACAGAAATCAAATTAATAGTCACATCAAAAATACAAAATAATTCAAATGAATCAAGTATCTATTTCAGATCAAACTTATGAATGCCCTGAGTTTAATTAAATTTCTGAACGATTCACTGTTCGAAAGCAGTAAAAAAAGATTTTGTGTTCCAAAATAACAATTTACATATTGCAGCATTTACCTACATGCCACATATGCATAAGAGACATGAAGTAACACTGCAAACTTATGAACGATTATATGTGTATACTATTGTTTTGATAAATAATGGATCATTACGTAACTAGCTTATACTTATTTCACCATACCTTGCTCTCATCAACGAACTTCTGCGCAGCCATTGTGATGAACCTGAGATCGGCCTGGTGGGCGATGACGTCAGACACGAACTCGCGCACGTCCTCGCTCTGACCAGGTAAGCTGTCCAGCTTGGATAGAGCCACTTCCTTCTCTTCCAAAGTGCGGTATGCCGACTCCATCCACGAATTGAAGGTGTTCAGTTCGTTGCTGCCAAGAGAAACAGGTAATATACTTTTTGATTTTTCCTTTCAAGATGGACAGCGAAAAAGGAACAGAAACACGGCATTACGGCATCTAGAATCTGGACTCTGTATTAGGAAAAACTTAGGTTATTAAATTTGCTAGAGTAACTTAATTTCCTGTAGCAAATTCAATAAATCATGGGAGATCCATTCTTCATCGTTTGCTTTCCTTACTTTCCAATTTTATTTCTGTTTTCGCATATATCTCTCTCTTTCTCTCAACTAAGTACATTATTTTCTTTTTAACCTGAGTAAAAATAGTATACTTACGTAAACTTGCCAAGTTCGTCTCTAGCGGCTGCGAGCCTTCTTAGCATTTTGTCACATTTGTCTGAGCACTTATCACAACGTTGCTTAAGCTGGCGTACACCACGCTCTAATGCTGCCACCTGATGATATAAAATTATGTACGAGTCAAAATGGGAATTTAATAATGCAAAATTTAAATGGGAATAATTCCAAGGTTTAGTACTGAGTTAGCTATGGATTGATAAAACTTATTTACCTCATGCGGTGCAAGTACGTCACCGCCTGACACAAGCAACTGTTTTGCCTGGTCTGCACAAGCCGAAACTTGTCTCTGATGACTCTCTAGGTCGTCCTTTATCAGTTTCAAAATGTTAATCTGGTTGCGGAGCTCGTCCATGTCCTCCTTAACGGCTTCCTGGTTTGCCAACCTCTCCTCAACAACCGCAATCCATTCCAGCAATTTCGACAGAGTCTCATCGCAAAGCCTGTATTTCTCTTCTACTGCTTGCTAAACATTTAAAAAATCCATATTAGTTTTAGGTAATGACAGGCGAGACACGCGATTATTTACATAACCCGAATTCGGGCTTACAATAGTGCATTCTGCGTAATTTACATTGCATCTACTTCTACGATTGCAGTGCATTTTTGTACAAAATTTTTACTAATGACGTCCCAATTCATAGTGCATTTAAACAGTGAAAATATGGGATGCTAATTCGTTTTGACGCTCTTTACAAATTTTTATTTGAACACAATTTTACAAACGAGGACGAGGACAAGAGAGAACTAGTAGCTGCTCGTAAATCAGATAGTTCACCAAGTACCTGTAAGGAAAGCTTATACTAGGGCAAAAGACTATGCGGACAGAAGCAAAGAATTCCTAGAATACAAAGAGAGGCAACACGATAATCAGCCAATTAAGGAGAGCGTGAAGGTGACGAGACACAACCAGTCCAATTGTTGCGTAGACCTTATATTAGAACATAGACAAAATACCATGCAAAAAGCGAAACATGCAAGCTGTGAGTTAAATGCAAATGTCAAACTTAACAAAAATATGGTTGACGATTGCATTTAAGTTGAAGATAACAGAGAGTAATGTCCAATTGTAACATCTTCAATATTTAGTATAATGTATTTTGAATTAGAATTAATTGTTAAGAATAAGAATAAGAGTGAAAGGTACCTTTACTCAATATCTGAAACTTTGAAAAACAAAAGTAGACGTTTGTTTGAAATAAAGTATGAAATAAGACTGTACACGTAGTATAGAAAATTTAACGAATTAACATTTGATTCAAGATGAGATCTTATTTCATTATAAACAAAAATACAAAGTGTACAATGAAATAAGTCCTCAAACGGAGATTTTAAAATTAGACGATAATTAATTATAAATACTACCTTGTGTTTATGTTGCTACAAAATGTTTACCATTCATGATATTGTAAATGTTTGCGTTGCAATACTCGCCGTATAATCGACATCACGATAGCTTAGCGTTCGTCATGCATTCCAAAATGTGAGCACGGATCCAAGGAATGAGTATTTTGGAACTTAAACATTTGGGAACAAAAAAGAATTCTAAGAAATATTCAAATATTAGAAACTGAAAATCAAGAACAGCTGTCATAATAGCTGGTTTCTGTATGATGAAGCAAACAAAAGAAAGCATAGTTCACTTTGATGGCCGGGACAATAGTTAGTCCATCGACACGTTTTATAAAATTCTTAGCACAAAGTGAATATGGATGTTAGGTAATTGGCGATACGGTGATGGTTCGTATAATCGTCGTTAATATGATCCCTCAAAGGCAAGCATTCACGATTTAGCTCAAAAGGGCTCTTTAGCATCGCAGGCAACGGCTGGAAATAAAAAACAACATACATCGAGCCTTATACTATGTGAATAAGCACAACTTCGCTTTATTCCAATTGAGTGTTTTCTTAGAGATTTTTAAGACTTTGTCACGTGTCAAAGTAGAAGATCTAAAATATCAAGTATTCTTTAACAAAAATATTAATATTTTAAACCTTCTTAACTCCAATACGTATGAAAACAGACAATTGTCAAGCGAAATACCCTAAACTTAAGCATCTAAGAACGGCACAAGACAATGATGTACAAATACATCAACTACCAAATGTACGCAAGAAAATAAAATACTAAAAGCTGGCAATTTCCGCTTTAAAATATAAGTTTTAAGGTCGATATAGAACAAATATATAATAAATTAAAAAGTTTAATTTATAGAACGCTTTTTCTTTAAAACAATTGAAGATAGAGTTTTCAGATAGTGATGCGTAGACACTGTATACTGAAAAGTTCATCTTCGTTGCTTTGTCAGCGTGCATTAAAATTTGTCATTGACCTTAACAAAACTTCAAAACTATAATATAAATTGTGCTTTACTACCTACAAAAAATAGATACAAAATAAAATCCGTGGATGACTTAAGTTACAGGTAGCATGATTTTACTATGAGTACTATGACAAAATTTGTATTAGTGTAGGCCACAATATGTGACTTTCACCATATTGCATAAAACCCGGTATTGACATAAGTCCTGTGGGTGTCGTGCCATGCCAATTTTTAAGCTAAATGCTTCAGATAAGATAGATCACCGGTTGAAAGTGAAAAAGGAAAATTTAAAGCAACACCTTTGCTTATAGAAGCACAAAATCTAGAAGGGAATAAAAATATAGAACTTACCCTCGTTTCTGCTGGCAGTAAGTAACCCTTTTTCAAAGCTTTAACCAAATCGAGACTGACATTCTTTTGCGGGTCAATCACTAATCTTCCATCAACGGGGTTAATCAGTTGCTTTTCTATCGCTTGCACTAATGGTAGGATTTTTCCAGTCTCTGGTTCTTTCACCACAGTGCTGGATGGATCGACGATGCCTTGCTGTATCGCTTCACCTAACGTTAATCTCTTTCGGTCCATGACGCTTGTCGTTATAAACGGGTCATTCAAAGCCCCTGTCGTTGGATTGTAGATACCGAAATTTAGAGTTTCAATAAGACTAAAACTCTTTTTGGGTGTCATCAGAAGACCGTTCTCAATTGCCGCGCTTAACGTGTTCAGTTTTGATGTCTCTGTGTCTAATATATTGCCCTTTTCAGCATCCATGAGACCTTTGCGGAAAGCCTCAGGAAGTTTAATTAACCGTTTTTTGAGATTATCTTTAATAAGCGCTGTGTCTGAATCAATATAGCCCATAGTGGCAGCATCTTTGATCGTTAATACTTGGTTGGATTGTGGATCAGTAAACCGGGCTGTAGTTATGTTTAAGTGCCCATTTTCAATAGCTTGCTCGAATGTGAAGGGTTCACGAGTGTACACAATTAAACTATTTTCAAAGATGAAACATAGTGTTTGTGATCTTCCACTTTGATCAAATACTCCTTTAGTATTTTTATCAATTATACCTTCAGTAATTCCTAACTTAAGCGGTATGTACTTGTTTTTATGTGGGTCTTTTATCAAAGCGGTTTCTGGATCTATGAATTCATATTTGATGGCTTCGTCTAACGTAAATTCTCTAAGAATTGGTTCTTTAGATGTGGAAGATTCAGGCACGTAACGTTTAGCAATAGTTAATGAGGTTATTGGTTGGATAATAGTTACAAGAAGACCTTTGTCAAAAGCAGTATCTAAACTGTACGTTTTCTTGGCTTTGGTATCAAGAACTCTACCCTTGGTCACGTCTACGTCACCTTCTTGAATAGCGACAACTAATGGTTTGAATTTATTGGTAGAGCTGTCTTTAACGACCGTGTGTTCAGGATTTAAGAGATTAGTTTCAATAGCTTTATTAAGGTCGACGAATTCGTTTGTGTTTGGATCAACTATCTTTCCGTTATCAGCTCTAAATAAACCGTTCCTAATAATCTCTTCTAGACTGAGGTTTTTCTTTGAAGTAACAATTAAACCGCGGTGTTTAGCATCCAGTAAATTAATTTGGTTACCGTTGGGTAAAATATAAACGCTATTGTTTTCATCAATAATACCAGCACTTATAGCATCATTTAATTTTACATACTTACTTAACGGAATGTTTTTAACAAGTGATATTTCAGGGTTGACCAGTTCTTCATCTATAGCATTTTTAAGCGATATTTTCCTTTCACTAACTGGATGTATAAACATATGTTCACTGATTTCATACATATTCATGCTTAAAGTCTCATACAAAGTAAACCCTGCACTTTCAATATCAACTATTAAGCCTAGACTCATGGCCTCCGAGAGAGGAATTTGAACATCAGATCCAGGTTCAATAAATTTGCCACTTCTTCTGTCAATAATTTGACTGCGGCAACATTCTGCTAATGTTAATGGCTTTTCAGATTTTTTGTCGAAATAGCAAAGATATTTCGGGCTAATAATTGATCGTCTAATAGATTCGTGTAAAGTTATTTTACGACTTGTGGCCGGATCGATAATTTTGCCTGTACTATCATCATATAGTCCTTGATGTAATGCTCGTTGTAAGCTAATGGGCGCTTTGCTGTCTACAAGTAAACCAATTTCGAAAGCTTTTCGAAGGCTAATTTGTTCGTTATCATTGTTTATATTTCTAATCTTACCGGATTTGTCATCAATGACGCCTGTTTCAATTGATTCTGGCAAAGTAATTTTATCCCATTTACCTAATCTGTTATCCTGAATGTGAACTGAATGGGGATCTATTAAATTTATTTTTATTGCGTCAGCAAGTGTATATTTCTTACCCGATTGAGGGTCCATAAAAAGTCCTGTAATTTCGTTATACACACCTTTTTCTAAAGCTTCAATTAATGATAGTGGTTTACGAACTTCTACCAAAATCCCTCTTTCAAACGCTTCGCGAAAATCTACTCTTTCATCACCAACTAAAATAGTGCCCGTTCTACCATCTACAATACCCTTATCCACAGCGAATTCAAAGGGAATAACTTTGCCACCAACATGAACTAATGTAGACTGTGGGTCTAGCATACGTTTCCTAATTGCCCTATCAGTTGGTACCTTTTCTTTACTGTGCGGATGTGAGAATTTTCCAGTTTTAGGATCATAAAATCCTTTGAAAACAGCCTCAGGTAAGCTAAGTCTTCGCTTTGCAGGTACTATTAGACCCCGTTCTGACGCATCTGTGAGTGATATTTTGTCACCTTGAATCGGGTCCCTAACTTTACCTTCTTTTGAATCTATAATACCAATTTTAATTGCATCAGCCAACGAAATAATTTCCCCAGAACTAGAATTTCTTACAGTTAAAGCTTCTGGGTTAATATTCCCGATTTTGATCGCATCGTCGAGTGTCATAGTAACGTCTTGAATTGTTAGAAGACCTGTTTCTGGATCATAAAATCCTTGGACTAAACCTTCCTGTAAAGTCCACGGCTTTTTGTCACTTAACAGATAACCTTTCTCACTAGCTTCCTTAAGATTATAAAGAGGATTAGTTATGACTCCCTTTTCTAACT
>DWPP01000170.1:0-13284 GCA_018251735.1 Eantis mithridates tamenund
TATCGAATAAAATATTTTTTGTTCTGATAATCGTCAATTTACATTAAGATGTGAAGTTAGCGATCTTTTTTAAATTTACCTCAAAGAGTGTTAATTAAAAATCAATATGATTGCAAAACCCTTACGATATCGTGTCGGTACAGTCAAGAATGAAATATGAATATTTTGGATGGAATATTTTTTATTCCTTTTTTATTCGTGTCCCAATCAATTCCAATAATTATAATAGATACCTAGAGCTAATACAGCTTGCTGCGGAAGGACGTCCCGTCGCCCTCATAGCCCGTCGTGAAGCAGGCAATTCGCTTGTATTTCTGTTGAGGAGGCACATGATTTCCGGAGGCACCATTATTAAAGGATGATCTCTATAAGTAATGCTCATGTCCAAACTTTAAGAAGCAATTTATAAATATCGTGGCTACCTAACGCTAATGAGAGGACCCTTTAGTACCTAGCTTGCAAAATAAGATGTTATTTTTTGCAAAACAATATCTTTTTAGACACGAGAGCACCGTTTCCCGCTATCAACAACACCTGCCCAGTTCTCCCACGGTGACTCGGCGTGTGCAGTTGGAGTTCCGCGCCAAAACGGTGACACTCGAATAAATTAAGAAATAAATAAACATATATGGTTTCAAACTAAAATTATCGCGGATTTGATGCATTTTTAATATGTAACGGGTACTCACGATACATATTAAAAATAAATAAACATATTCTATTTCATTTAAAAATGGTAATAGTTATTTCTAAAAGGTGTTAGTGGTACAGTAAGTTGCAATGGCCCCCTGTACTGGGTAGAAGAACCTGTATTGGGTACTGAGTACCTACCCCTATTAGTAAGCCTCGTAGTCATACATGCATATATCTGCCAAACACACGATTATTTTACAGACTGCATCTTAATGTTATTAATAAAAAAAAGTAATAAATTTTTATATCAAAAGTAGGTCAAACACAAATAATCTTAAAGGGATTTTCTTACATAATACAACTAACCAATAAACATTAATATACGAATCACGTTACATGTAATTACGAATTATTGTGTTATTGATCTTGGTTCATCATCAACAACCCATTTGCTGTCCCACTATTGGGCATGGGTCTCCTCTTAGAAGGGTTTAGGTCATAGTCTACCACGCGGCCCAAATACTGATTGCCAGACTTCACACGTCTTCAAGAACTTTCAGGTTTCAGCACGATGTTTTTCCTTCACCGTAAAGCACGTGATAATTAGTAACTAATGCTCATAATTTAGAAAAATTAGTGGAGAATGCGGTGGTTTGTACCCGGACCCACCAAATGTGAATCCAGTATCAAACCAATTCAGCTATCAGAGCTTTCGGCTCATCTTGGTTATCACGACACATTGATACTGAACCCGACGTTCACGAGTGGCTCTCGCACTGGACCGTTTTTTTGCATATTGCTCCCTCTTTTGCATTTAAACCGACCACTTTCCATCCAATTTTGTAATTTTCGGACAAGCGCACCTCGTTTCTCATTTTTGGGCGCTCTTGACATTTTTTGGCGTTCGAGTTGATAGTTGAAGAATTTTATGGTGCATGGGTAATTGTTAAGTAATTTGGGATTCGGCCATCTTTATTGATCATCGGTGACGTGTTGTTTTTCGATTCAAATGTGACTATACCGTAGTATTTGATTAAAATTTCTAGTTTTAAAATCAGTTTACGCCGTAGTAGGTATTTTAAACTTAACACTAAAGTAACATTAGCATCATCATCATCATCATCAACTACAACAACAACAACAACAACAACAACAACAACGACAACAACAAAATAAACTATAAGTACATTCTAAGGTCATATAGTTCAACAAGCTATTCAAATACAAATTAGCGGACTCCATTTGCTGGTTGAAGTTTTTTGAATACTTTCTACATTGGCATTCAGGTTTCTCGATGTGTTCTGTAATTGTAAAGTAAGTTACAATTATATATTAAAGCGACACCAAGTATAGAAAGTACCTACTTAGAAATACTTTTTATACTTCATGTCGCTTGTAGTTTAGCTAATCGTAGACGGGATTTGTTACAAGGGAAACGTGTTCTGAACAAACAATACCTAAGTGTTATTAGTTTGGAATAATTGTTTAGTTCAATCCATATTAACCTTTTTCACTATTAAACAATATTGAAGTATGAAAAAATGCTGGTCATACTGTTTTATTTTTATTCATTTATTTATTTCAAGTTATATGGAAATAAATACAAATTTAGGAGAAACTGTCCAAATATTTTTTCGAATTGAATTAGGTGTCTCAGTACCACAGTCTCGGTCATAAAGAAACCAGCAACGCGAGCTATTTTTTGTCATCCGTATTATTTTTAAATTATACAGTAACTTAGTTGAAAAAATCTTGACGCGTTAGGGGCAAAAATATATTTGAAGGCAAAAAATTCCTTCACAGGTGTTTCATTGTTATTGTTCAAATATGCATGGGTTTGGCATTGTGTTGCAAGGGGCATTGGGGCAAGACCCAATTTCGGATTTGGCCACAGGATTTTTTAGATTGAAATGTGTAAAAAAATTGAATTATTCCGCAGGTTGAAATGAGATATGATTTATCAAGATAAGTGGGTTTTATACTATGGCTTGAAAAATATCTTTTTCGTTATTTATACACGTTATGGCGTTTATAGGCAAATACATGCATAGAACGTAACTGGAGTAATAGATTTTTTTTTTGTTTAATAATAATCTTTTTTTTATTACAAGACAATTAATAAAGGAAATTCTCTCAGTTTAGGATTTTAGGACAAGCGTTAGAAATTTTATACAAGCGCTTTTTTTGTTTTAACCTACGTCTGATTGGGATGATGAAAGATGGAATCTACCTCAGTAGTTCCCCTACGGCAATGCCTATAGACAACGACCTATACCTATATAAGTAAAGTAAAATATCAATTAAGTATATCAAAGGACCTTCTAACACCGTTGACCATCAGGATTCAATACAAGATTTTAAAATCACTCGCAAATTTTCTAAAACTCACTTATGATTTTCCCTAACGACTGATTCAAGGCATGATCTAATTAAAATTTTCTAACAAGACAATTAACTATTCTAACATCCTAAAAATTAACGATAATAACTAGTATCCAGCTATTAGTACCTACGTAAACTTCAAAACCGCTTGCTAATTTCTCAAAATAAATCCCAATCAATCGAAATGAACCTGATTCGTAACTCTCTTATGATTTTTCCTAACGAGTGGTTCGGAAAAGCTCTGCACGCCTAGCGCTGCCTCGCGCCGTGATTGGTGCGCGGATGACCAATAGAAGCGCGCCAATACGCGTATAGAGCACACGCCTACCTAACTTCTATTTTCAAATTCGAATACGTTCCAAATTAGCCTATTCATAGCATTGTTTCTGACATTCGATTTCCTCTTTTCGTATCGGAATCCCGATTGCAGGGAATTTGTTTTATTTAAATTTCGAATCTGTTTAAATTTAGAATTGTATACATCTAACTAGGTGAGTAGAAAACGCGTTCCACATAAAATAATGATAAAAAATTGAGATATGATTAATCTTATAGGTAATATACTCGTATATAGTAAGGTACTGATAGACATAAAACTATTCTGAGCGATTTAATGAAAATAAATTAAATGGAAGTGGAGTAGGATGATGGCTTTAAGGTAGGTAGGTATCAACATCTAAGGTTTCAAGGGCTTTATACCGGATTATGTGAAATTTTTACCTGACTCTTCCCAGTGGGTTGTGAAAATTCATTCTGCTCCATGGAAGAAGAGGCTCAGCAAAGCCACACTCAAACTTATTAAATGACCTACGTGGTCTGTGATGAACCTTTCCATTATAAGGATTTTGATTTCAGGGCAGAAATCAGATTCGCAGGTTACCATTGGTGGTCCGAGTTGTATGTGTGTATATGTCCATAAAATCGCAGTCATAGAAAATCATAGTATTCAGCGTTTATCTTCGTTATATCTCTGCTTTATCACCAAAAAATACTCGAGAACAACGGCGCACCTTCTGTTAAGAAAAAAAAATTAGGACAACTTATTAATAAACAAATAAACACTGACGTTACACGCAATTTGATGCATTTCGGATCGCAAATGACCCAATCAACCAAACTGTTGACCTATTTGTGATAATTTATGAAAATAATTTACGAGTTCCTTTGCAAGGTATGCGGGCATTCTGGGCAATTAACCCACAAGGGACAAGATTGACATTTTAAGCGGAAATCGACTTGTGTTGTTGAACGATCACTCGTTATCGATATTTTGAGAACTCCATTTAGGTAGATGCCTTTCTGTTGGTAATTCTGCGTTCCTAATCGATTGTCCTTTAATTAAATAATTCTTGTTAAGTATATGCGAAAGTTTGTGAGGATCAATGAGTGTATTTTATTACTCTTTGACGCGAAAAAAATCTACGGATTAAGTTGAAAGTTTATTACAATATAGCTTATAGCTCAGACTAACACATTAGGCTACAATTGTTTAGTATTAAAGCTAATAATTAAATTACCTACACCTGTTAAATATTGTGCAGGTAAACCCGAGGGTTGATGAACGAATGAACGAGTGGACTAATGAATGAATAGTAAATAATGAATAATAAATACAATAATTAATGAAAGTGAAGAATTTCTTTCATTTGATTTATTTCTTCGATATTCCGTAACCAATACGATTTACTGGCCGAATGATTTTCCCGATAGTCCAAATCCCTTTAATGTTCCACTCCTGGGCACCAAGTGACACTTTGAACAGAGCTTCAAAAATGTATTAATTGCTTCTAACGCTAGAAACTTCATTTGCTTGTCCGAATGGTTCTGAATTAGGAACCATTAGAACAACAGCCAGTTAAAAAAAAAGAAATTTTAAAAGCATAATTTAATTGAGCAAGATTCTTCCTAAATTCCAAAGATAAGTATCACTTAAATCTTGATATGGCGATGAATTTATATCTTTTATCGAATACGAGTTCTGCAACGTTACTTGACTCGTGACGTGCTTATCAGTGATAAGTGACAGACAACTGTTCAAGTCTTCCAGTTTAACAGCTTTCCGAACGGGTGGACATAAATAAAGTATTTCGGAAGTTCTGCATACGAAATATCTTAAGAAACTGTGTAAGCCTACCTTAATAAAAGAAGTAAAAAGTCAAAACATTTTTAAATGTTAAGGATTAAGTGTAGATGTTAGTGTCAGAGAGAAATAAATGTACGAAGAGAGAAACGTTTTGACATAGTCGCTAAGCCTTCTCACTTGTCGCTGTTAAAGTAAAATGTCTTAATTCAGGCTTAAAACTGTCTGTGTGCCAAATTTCATTAAATACGTTCAGCTGCTTTTGCATAAAAATATATATAATTACGATCCAGTTTGAAATTATTTAAAAATCGAATAGTAATTATACGTCGGGTAGTAATGACGTTTCATTTTCAGCTACGGCTACGAAAAAAGGTATGAAATATAAAATCTACTCAAAATGAACATTAATCAATTCAAAAATAAAATCATTTAAAAATTACCTTGTTTGAATTTTGCCAACAACAAACACCGTTAAAAAGCCTCACACCTCAAAAAAAAAAAAGTAAACTTAAGTCATAGGTACATAGCCATATGTACCTATAACTTAAGTTCACATTTTTTTTTCAGAAATCGTGTGCCACAGTAGATATATCCTTCATTAAAGCTAGTATAAAATAAGTACTTCGAACATAATACATAGTCATATCTCTTGAACATCCTATTATCAATCTCAAGTAATGAGATTTAAAATAAAACTTATAAACATTTCATAGGTAATAAGTAACATGCATTGAAGATAGAGAGGAAAAAGTTATTAATGCTTCCGACGCCATTAAGTCTCCGTTTTGAATATTAATGAACATGTTAGCACTTCAGTTATAATATCTTCCTAGAATTCATATCTATAGAGATCAGTAATATTAATTGTATTAGATTTAGTCGTATTGCAATTTTGCAGTTGCTATGGCTAATTATGCATTCGACACATTTGCGAACTATTAGGTAGGTAATTTAGTTTGGTAGGTACTTAGTATCTACTATTCGCCGTGGTAGCTGCTTTCTTACTTTAAATAGAACACAATAAACAAACATAAGTTTAATTTTAACTTTTAAGTAAAATTTAAAGTTTCTGGCTGAAAATTATTTTTTTGTATTCCCGCGCACAGTATGTGTCGTTACTGACGCCATCTAGTACGTCGTGTGCAAATTAATATAGTTCTCTTTTCGCTCGATGGCGCTATGATCGCGTAAAGTAACCATCTAGGTACTACATAATTTTTTATTAATTTACCTATAAATACATTATAATTATTAGGGATAACATATTCGCCAAGGATGAGATGTGTATGAAGAGGGCAGAAAAAGCCAATAATCCTTTATTTTTAATGAATTTCATTATTCATTTAGATTAAGTACCTACCTACTATCTTTAGTTCAAGTCTAAATTTAAAATATTAAACAATCAAAATATAATGTAGACACAGTCGTATATTTTCAAGCAAAATAAAGAACTTTAGTCAGCTGAAATATTTATGAAATGCTGAAACTGAATAGCGCCCTCTATTATCAGCGCGCTGGAAATAGTTGGCGTGTGTTTCAACTGCCACGAGCCAAACCTCCCATTTCTCTTTTCCTTTTAAACTAAAATATATATGCCTCTCATTCTTACGGCATGATTGTGTACTGCTCGTGGCTCGCCGTGCGTCTCTCTCTTATCGCATCGATCATTGATCTTTGAAATTCGTCGGTGACTCGAGCGGCGCGCGCGCAGTCCATCGGCGGCCGATTTCTATCTCACTCTCGCGCGCGCGCCACGGTTACCGTTGTCTCGTGTTTCTTTTATTGCCGTTTTATTATTTCTTGTAGATGATCACGCGATTGTAAGCTGTCGCTTGGCGCGCACACGTCATGTCTCCCGTCCTTGTTTGTCTTTAAGTCGAAAGGGTATGTCTTCTCTTTCGGTCCGGCGCACGTCGACTCGCTGCCGTGCGTCGATGTTTTGGGAAGTGCACCCGCCCGGCGTTCCCACGGTTCACCTTCGGCCGACTTCCTTACGAAAAAAACAAACAAGAGCACTTTGTTGAAGAAAATCGACGTCTGCCGGTCGCGTTCAATGATTAATACAATTATGAACGCGCACGCCGCTACCTACTCGACTTGACGGTAATAATAGATCTTTATAAAGGACACGTGGGTTTTCAACTGGACTGGTCGTTTGAGACCTTGTTTTTGGTTTTTACTTGTTTTCAAAGAATTGGTAACGACCGTTAATTTTTAAGATACAATGTTGTAATAATGCGGTAGCATTTTAAAATTTCTTTGAAGAATTTTAATGCTTTAAAAATTCACAGAAAGGGCAAGGTCAAACATATTGTAAGAATTATGTTGAGATGCTCATATATTATTAAATTGCTAAGATACTGTAATAACCATAGGTTAATTAAAATGAATAGATAGGTAGGTATCTAACTAACTTGCAATAAGATTTTTTGAGGTAAAAAATACGATTGATTTATCATTTTGTAAGTAGGCACTAATAAACAAATCTATTTGCAAATTTCCTAGAACTGTTATTTTATCAAAAGATAAAATGAAGATAATTCCACAAAAAGATGCAGAGTACCTACCTGTTCTAAAAGAATAAGGTAGATTAGATTTTTGTTAAATTTATATCAATGTGCGTACACATCTAAAATAAAATATGAAAGTAAAAAGGATGGAAGACCTAATTGTGGTGGTACCACCTCCAGATTTACTTCTTAAATATAGCTGCCGCCGTATTTGTTGTCTATTAGCTTGAGCGATCGTCAGAAGAAGCTACTGTAGTCAACTTCATCAGTTTTATTTGTAGTTGGTAACTTGTTTAGTCAATTTAGATTAAAAAGAAAAGACATGTCACGTACCTTCATCATCTTCCATATACATAGGTGCTTGCTAGAACCTGATGCTTGCTTTAGGATATGAATAGGTATTTAACGAAGTAAATTATACAGGTTGTCTGAAAGAAATCGCTTTATGACATAAGAACACCTATTGCTTATAAGTTGTGGTTACTAAATTTTGTTATTTATGTGTGCAATAAAGAAATATTGTATTGTATTGTATAACAATTAATAATTTTACACATACAAATAAAACTCCCACATAGGTAAGCATTTTTTATTAACACATACGTTTGCATTTTTTATTAAAAAACCTAAACAGGTAATTCAAATTACTCTTGTAACTTACTTTTTCTCAATAAGCAACACAAAAAAGAAAAAATTGGGCTAATTCTAAATTTCCTACCAAATTGCAAAAACCGATGTGTCTTTAAAGTTTAGCGCCTTTACGACAGTCCCTATAAATTATCGTTAAATATGACTCGTTCGGATAACGTGTACATTTTAAATTACTTGTTAAATTTTTTAACACGGTCAAGACTTGGTGTGTATAGTGGTAATAAAAAGTGAGTTTATGTTAACATAAAATCGGGTCTTAACAAAAACCCGTGACATTATAAAGTGTGGAATTATCTGCTATACAATTTCTGGTACAATAAAAATAATCCAAGGCCTGTAGATTCCTAGGATCCATATTAGGTTGTGATCGATTTACTGGCAATTATGAGTAAAATAAAGTTCATAAATAAAGTTATCAATACCATTTAAACCATGAATTGTTGCGTGGTTTGTTATTTTACTGTTACTATTATTATAATAATTAAAGCTATATCAGGCTTAAGATATCTTGCTACCTTGGAAACAAATAGGAATTGGATGTAGCAAAAGGATCTTATAATTATATAAGATAAAAAAAATGTTTTTATTAATATTTTTCTTAAAGAACTACATTGGGTACTTCGTATAATTAAAATTAACTAATTGCGTAATAATTGCGATAATTGTCAGAGGCTATACCTTTTTATTAATGGAGTGGGAGATAGTCGTCTCAAATAATTGTGTCACCGGTACTATAATCAACTGATAAATTCACTTATACCGAGAATATTGCATGTATTTAGGAATTTACTAAACCCTTTAAAGTTAATAGACGTAAGTAGAACAAATAAGCTTCTAAATCGGGGACGTCATGATTCTGTGTTATTAGAGCGGGGAGCAGATGGCGAATCTTCCTTTTATGCGGGACGCGTATTCAATCAAACGGGAGCTACGATAGAAATATAGGGATATGACTCAAAGTGGTGATCTCAAGGCTAAATGGCTCAACTCCTTCAATGGATCCAAGCGTCGAGGAGATCAATAATAAAACTACAGAAAATAAAAAGAAAAGAAAGAAAATAAAAAATATGAAGTAGCACATAAAAGAAGAAAATAAAAAAAAACAGACGAATTTAGAACCTCCTCCTTTTTTAAGTTGGATAAAAAATACCCTGAAAACTTATAAGAATACATTACAGGCGTACAGTACATAACAATATACGAAGACAGGATTATACATAATATGTATGTATGTCTTTGTGTAATGTATTCTTGTTTCAATCAATTAATTTGCATGTTATGGCCCGGTAGGCATAATAATGTAGCGCTAGTTGTTGGAAGGTGAAGAAATCACAGCAATACGATAACTAACTGCATTACACATAACGTTTATGGTTGTTTCGATATTCTTTAACGATCCTATTCATAGGACGATGACTATGCTGATACTAATATAAAACATGTTATTTTTCCCACGACAGTTTGACGAAGAAATTTTAGTGTCAAAATTAAGATGGAAAATTACCGAAGGTATAAGGATTAGCATCAAAAGATTCTAATCTAACAAGTAGGCATGTCATTTTCTAGGAATTCTGTACTATGAATAAAAAATGAAAAAGTATTTTAACCAATATGGGCAACATACAAAATAGTATTTATGGTATATTATTTATGTTTATAAGTATGTGTCTACAAGGCTATAATACTGAAACTTTTCAAACAGATAGTAAGCATAATGATGAGGAAAAAAAAAATGTCAAAATCAGCCCACAATGGATGGAGACACTCAAAAATCTGAAAATTGGACAACCTCTTTTATTCTCTAAATTTTTAAAATTAGCAAATGTTACACGTATCCACAATACGCGGTCACAGTGCCGGCATGTGCTCAAGAAACAATATCCCGATGAAGTCCCGAGGGAGCGCCGTTCCCACGCTCGCTTACACGTGTGTATCAATCGACGTCTTCACGAACTCACTGAAGAGTATTCATTATCGAACAGTTAAATAGTGTGATGAAGCTGGTACTGCGAACAAAGTATTAATTACATACTTACATTATAGTTACATTGAAATCAGCGTAAATGCATTCACCCATATAAATTTAACCAATTTACATTTGGCCAAGTGGCCTAAGGTGTAGCTTTTGTTTTTGCTTGTAGATAACGCTTCGGGCGTAGGATATTATAAGAGTTACTGGAATAGAGCAAATAAGAAAATAGAAATAAGAAAATAGAGTTTCCGAAACCGGCGTGCATGTATGAAGAGAGTAATGAATGTGGAAGAAGCACGGCAGGTCTGTAAGGATAGAGATGTTTGGCGCTCTGTGCTCTCTGCCTACCCCTTAAGGGACCTGGCGTGAGGATATGTATGTAAGAAAATAGAAAGAAAACGATCATCTATCTTTAAAAATTGAACTGGGTTCATACGAAGCCGTCAGTTAATAAATTTGTAGTTCATAATTTATGCCATCATAATTATGCTGTGACACTGTCAACACTGATTTGATCATTTGAGCGAAAGGACAGATAATGAAGATGAGCATGTACGTAGGTACTCTCTTTCAAGCTTAAAAGCGGTAACCCTTTCTTTCCGCTTAATTAGAATTGCGTCCATACATTGCTTTATAATTTATAGTTATCAATTATGCCATCATACGCTATGACGTCAGAACGTAGTTGATCATGAGGGCTCACAGACAGTGACAGGAAAATTGACAGTGTTTTGTAAATCGAAAACGATCATTTCTTTTAAATTAAGACTGTCAATTTATACTTTGTAGTCAGTTTATTATTGTATCCTATGATGTACCGTCCGCATGTAGTTGACTGTGGGAGGCATATTTTAGAGAGGAAATGAACAAGATTTTAAATCATCATAATCAAATAAAGAATAAACAAAATGATAAATCTTTTAAAAGTTAGAAAACTTTCATATATTTTCACTTGTCCAGAGGGACATTTGTAGTTTGTAGTTAATAAACCTTGCCATAATATGTTGTGACGTCAGCACGTAGTTGATCGTGGGAGCCAAGGGTCAGGGAGGAAATGAAGACAGACGGCAGGAAAATGGGCAGTCTTCTCGTTATAAATGCTATTGCGGACTTACTGCGGCTTATTTAAATGTCTTGGAATAGCTTTACGAACTTTTACACTCTTCTTATTTATGAAATTAACCATAATTTTTAAAGTTACCTACAGGCTAATATTAAACACTTCAATATTTACTACCTACAAGTAAAAAGCTATTTTAACAAATATACGCCATAACCAAATGATGATAATCATTATTTGATTATGGTGTATATATGTTTGCCTTCTTGTACTTATAGTTTTATAGTTATTGGTAACTCTAAGTCATATTAATGTAGTTTTTATTCTGTATTTTAATTGGCGGAATTACTCCTCAGTAGTCAGTTAATAGCATATCTGTCACGTTTCTTGGTATAAACCTACGTAAATGTACTGTGTCGTTATTATATTCAGACCCAACTATGGATACGTAATAAGCAGTTTCACGCAGTTATTTGGCTTTACGTAACCCAACACATCGTTTTTTTACAAACTTTAGGCAGATTTCATCGGCGCGAACAGTGGAAGTGGTTTAGATATGATCTCTAAGATTTTGTAAGGTTTCGATCGGACGATACAAAAAGCCGTAATGGCCGCTATCGACTTCTGAATTGATTGTATCGCTCGTTCGAATTGATGTACAGACATTTCAATACTGTTTTATGACTGTATTGGTACCTCGCTGCACTTAGCCTTTCATTTGAGGCGACGGCGTTTTTCAAGGGAATCACGACTTACGTTGTTTTTACTGACAATATAAAACCAGTTTTATGGTTATAGATTTAAGGCATGTTTTAGGTTATATAGGGCATAATAATTATATCCTTGAAGGCATTTCTCGGAGAGATAAGTGACAACACCTGTCCGCTTTTCCCACAAGCCCTGAACGTAACGGATGTCGCATGTCAGGTTATCTGAAAACATAAAACGGGTATACGGCAGGAACACCTATACACGATAGTGACGAGGCGTTTAATTTATTATATTTAATTTCTCAGTAATGAAAGATGTAAGCAAAAGACAGTGACCGTATTACGGTAATTAGAACGGCGTCAGATATTTTATCGCTTCATAGTAGCTGACGTTTTCGCAGAATCGCACAAAATTACCTACTGACGTAATGACTATGGGGCGTTTGTTTCAATTAATTGGTAGAAATCACTAATGGTATTTTGTGCTGTAAATTGCCTTAGTTCAGGAACACCATCATGCAAATGCTAGCGTGGTGATCAATGGCTTGACCCAGAGGGGATGGTTTCTTCCATCTTTTAGCTGGGGGCTGATCCTACATATTATTAGTCGGAAAAATAGCGACTAGGAGCATCACTAGCTCCAACGCCCTTGTGACCCATCCCTAAATGTAATGGACAATTAAAAAAATGGCTGTTACGCGTCCTAGTGCATTCGTTACATTTGTATTTAAAAGCATTAGTAATAAACCAAATTATTTATCAGTGCTATAATTATAATATAGCGCGTTGCCATACGATTTTATGTACTTGTTTCTCTGCGTGCATTAAATTATTTGTCATAATTAATACATTGACAATTTTTGACATGTGGACTCGGTGCTTATTCAATTAACCAAGTAACGAAACGATATCTGGAACGGATGTTCACAACTAATGCTTAAAGCAATTGGTAAGCTGTTAATGAACGAATGAACGATGAACTTCTTCGTAAGTTCACCGTAGATGTTCATTCCAATACGTATTCTGATACCTATTTCCTTTTGTTAGATTTTAATTATAATCGAAAACTTAGTAAGATTATATGCAAATTATTATTATATTTTGGGAGAAGAGCACTACATAGATGCAAAACTATTGTAATTAAAGTCATATTGACCGGTAGTTCTCGCCCAATTAGCAAAGTAACGGAACGACAATCGGTAAACATATCACCTCACAACTGTAAGTTGTCATTTGCAACAGAGAGTTAATACCTATCGATTTTTAAAAACAAATGACAATCG
>DWPP01000171.1:0-13275 GCA_018251735.1 Eantis mithridates tamenund
ATGCATACACTACACTAATAATTGTCCATATACATACTTACTTATACGAATATAATACATACACGAATAAGGATATAAATCACCAAAAAATTAGGTTAAAACACGTCAATTTTTCTCCTTTGTTTGAAAGCGGTAAAAATGTATTGTGTTATAACATAAAGATGAATCATATTTAGTTTGCACATTCGCTCCGCATAACCTTAGCAAATACAGAAATACTTTGTACTCAAACATTCCTAACCAACACGCTCTGAAAATCACAGGCAGGCACTCTTCCATATATTGTATCGTTACGCTCACGCCTTACAATGATGAACCGTCAAAATTTTATATTTTATCATTCACCTATTTAGTCCTGTTGAACAAAGGATTTCTCTCAGCGTTACTTGTACTCGTGAAGTAATTTCACAAAAAGTTTGAATGAGCGCTTACAGCATTCCGTCTCAGTTTATCTTTAGTCTGGAATGCTAAAAATATTCTTTCTCAGTTTGTATTTCGATCTTTATAAATAGAAACGTAACTTTTTAAATAAAGTTTATTGCCTTGTTGCAACAACTTGAAGATTCGTAAATTAGATAAAAATAATTACTTTATTTTAAGTCAAATCGATGTCAATCTTATTGCAACAACTGGAAGCAATTTATGGAATCCTTTTATGTATGCATACTAGAAGATCTGATTGGATTCACACGTTAATTGCTGACAATTACAGACAGGTGTTTGCAATAATCGAACAATTAACTCACTTTGTCGTTCCGATCCATTCGTTTTAGTTCCGTGATTGACTCTGTGAATGTTTATGTATATTGTATAATTTCGCAAGAGAATTTTAATAGGAGCAAAATACATCAGATAACAAATTAAAATTAACATTAAATTTGTAATTCCATATGTTTTAAAATTGAGACGGTAATTCGTGATGCAGCCACTGAGACAAAATGACAATCATTTTCATCGTCACTATAATTGGCTGTAGATACATCCTCGCGCCAGGTTACGGGGTAGGCAGAGAGCACGGAATGCCAAATATATTTGTCTGTACAAGTCTGTTAGGGTAGGTATACAAATATCGCAAATCTTACTGCATGTCATACGAGGTCAAAGCACGGTACCAGCAACATTGTACCATCGCAGCGTTGAGTAATGCCGCGTGAACTGGAGTAAGAGGACACAAAACACCTTCCGTTAAGCTTAGTCTTCATAACTTATGTGAAAATAATACATGTAGCGGACGAATTCAAGTAATGCAACGGTGAATTCTGTTTCTAGTAATTTTAACTGGTATTTTTTACATTCTACTTTTGTAATGTGGTGCCTCTCAAAGGTGTCTTACACGAGTCAGAGGAGGTCTATATGTAAATGATTTGTAAAGAAAATTCTTACATGTCTTTAAGATTATGTAATTTGAATTTCGTAAGCTTGATTCGCTTGGAAAAGGCTTACCGACTAGGCATCACAAATATCAATTCGTTATGGGCAACTGACTGAAATCCTTAAATTTCATCCTTAATATCACTATCGTTTCTAATTATAAGCAACATTGCAACAACATTAATTATAAAATAACAATAGAAGATCGTAAGAAAAACCTTCCCTCGTCGAACAATAGTCGTCATTGTGTCATCGCTCATCATCAAGCCCGGCCCGCATTACGCAACACTGCAGAAGAATAGCCATCCCGTCACAATATTTCCCATGCGACACATTTCTTATTAAACTATGGCAGTCTATCGCCTAATTAAGAGACCTACTCTGGTAAATAATATAAGCAAAACCCTACATAAGAATCTCCTTTGTCGTAGTCGCCACACACACAAAGAACAAGAACCAAGGGATAAATTTTGATCTCATATTTTAAATCATACATTAGGTACATTTTTGTGAAAGAAAAAGTTAAAGGTTTTTTTCAAATAAATTAGTAGTAGTTAACGAAAATGAAAAGTTTTCATGGAACGAGTTCAACAGTCATTAAATGCCAACAAACCTTGTAATTGCCTGCAATTTTGTAAAAACCGCCTTTTACCACAACCCCATTTGTAAGTCGTGCCCTTAATATGCCTTTGAAGCAAAGGGTTTGAACCCCAGAGGTTTTCATGGCAGAAAGTAACACTGAAGCGAATAATTATAATTTATTCCTAACGCGTCAGGTTTTTACGTATATCTCGTATACATGAACAAAGGCTAATGCTGACTTACTATACGTTACTTTTAATAAACTTTACAAAGGGATAATACAAATACTTAATTTTTTATATTTAGTTCCTTTTTTGTATTTTTTAAAGCCTGTTTAATATTGTTTAACACAGTTACAATTCGTGATAATTTTGTAGTTGTCGTTGTTAATCATTTATTTTATAGAAAAGGTCAGGTCATTTTCTGTGAATCGTAACTTGTACGACTAGTCAGCAGTAAGGGAGTTTATACTGCTGGCTAACTAGCTTATACATCACTGCATTTAGTTCGAGTCACCGTCACAAAAACATGGACATACTTTTTACGCAAGTTAAAATAGAGTTAATTGCTTTAACCTTTCTCTTTTACAAGATAAACATAAAAACTAACTTTTTTATTGACTAAAAAACTTAGTTTTATTTAGTTTCAATCAATTTAAGAGTTGAAACGTTATACAAAGCATTCGTCTAAGTTAAATTATTTTTTTGTTGTCACGCCGTTCACAATTCTTACTATCCGTTTCAACGCTCAAACATAACAACTTATATAATGGACGACAAGAAAAGTTTTTTAATCTATAGACTTTCGATAGCAAAAAGATAAACCACGCCAGTAAACTTCAAAGCGAGCGAAACTGACTTCTACCAAAAGCCCTTTCATTATTATTTTCAATTTGTAAGATATTAAAAGTTTATAAATAATTATACTTAGAATTAGAATATGATAGTATGTTACACTGACCAAAATTTTTATAGCTCTAAGGCAGTGTTATTACTGTACACTAGCTGACTCGGCAAACGTTGCTTTGCCATATAAACAATTATTCTATTGTATTATGCATGTATTATAGGCAAAAACCTACCTGGTGAAACACCCTATCTATTGAAAAAAAAACGCAACTACTTAAGCAAAAATCAAAATCTCACAAAAAGCAAAGTAATCATAATAATACTCCCTTCTCTTTGATATCACCATACTTCATCCTTTACTTGACTATATGTATCTTTTGGTAGTCTCGATCTTCGAAAATTTATTCCAGTAGCGAATCATTGTTTTGCTTAGCATAATCTGTTACTTTATATGCACGATAGCAAAAGTTATACAAAACTTTTGGGCCATTAACCGGTAGGTAACTTGGGACTTTTTGAGAACACTCAGGTTTGTTTTTATCTATCAACTAAGCCGTTCCTTCGATACTTTCGTTTTTTTTTTTCTAAGATAATAACTGAGCAGCAAACAGGCTACCTAATGTTTAGTGGTCACCACAAGTGGATACCCACGTTTAACCTAAAATAAAGTAGAATCTGAGGTCACATGTAGGTGCGTTGATTCTCATTAAGTTTCCTATGGTGGCCTGAAATAATTGTCTCCGCAAAACCAAGTTTCCCCCTTACCAACCAATTTGCCTGCTTCACGGCGGGTAATGAGGGCGGCGAAAAGTACTTCCTCGGGCGAGCTTTAAAAGCTCTACCTACTCCAATTATATTATATTCAAGATATTCAAACACCAATTTAATTGGTTGCCTGCAATGTGTATTCACTATACTGTTCAAAGGACTAAACACATGGATTACCCGTTTGCTGCGTCCTCTCTGTGCCTGACGGAATTGCTAAGCGGTACTCTAAACATTCCAGATGTCCAATCAAAAGGAAACTACTGCAACAGAGCGACAAATGAATCCTTACATACATTAACACGATATGACTTGAAGAGACAAGCTTAGCTTTGTATACAGTGCGTTAGTGTAGCTTCCATTTCATATGCTAACGGAATGATCAAGCAATAATCCAACGGCATCTGACCTCCGCCTCTACCTTGCATTGGTATACTTATAAACATTTCATATTAATTCTTGCTTTAATTTAATCTGATTCCCTGATCTGATTATGATTCTTATTCCCTTCCTAGTTTTTGACCATAAGCATCCAAACTTTACCAGCAGTGTTATGTCTATCATTTGTTTAGCTTATCCCTTCTTCTATGTCAAAAATAGCCAAAACCAATTTAAAGTTATATTGTATTAAGTTTAATTTATATTAAGTTATCCAGTCTTCTAATTTATTAGCTGTCAATACAATCTACTTTTAACCTACGTGTCATCATTAAGTCAATACTCTCCCTTCCTCTTCCTAATTAAAACATGTCTGTTCAGACAACGCTATAATGAGTAACACATGTGATGTAACCGACCTTACTTAACACAGAGTCAACATAACAAAAAAACTCCTGATGGGGCGCTTCTTCGAAAACACTTTCAAGTCACTTTTAACACCTCGAACTGTCTGTTGTGTAAATTTTCTGGAACTGGACAGAAATAGCTAAGTCAAAGGTGTTTGTTATACCATCTGGTTTAACAGGAGACGTCTGTTTTAGGAAACTTACTTCAATCTGTTAAGATGGTCTTGAATTATATTTTTTGAATAAGAACGGAAACCTGTTTTTATTCACATACTTCTTATTTACTTACTTTTTAGTGCATCATACTAACAAGGACACAGTACACACACACACATACATTTATAAATACATGCATACATACATATATACATAAAATAAATGAAATTCACATCGAGATCGCGAATACTGTATATAATGTTATTCGCTTCTACGCTCATTTCATCTGTTTCTATGTAAAGGGTCGTTTCGTCTGTTTGTAATCGTATATTAAACATTGCCAAAGGCGGCTAACGACCATATAATTTATAGAACAATAATGTTTTGGGTCATAATCGTTTGGAAGTATAACTCTTAAATGAGTGAATGTAAGTTATGCTTATGAAACGAAAACATTAACAATTCGCAAGCGCGTTGAGTCATCACAGGTGCCAGCCAAAAAAAATTGAGTTTTCCTATAAATATTATCAACACATGTTCCCCTTTATAAAAAAGGGCCATAAATAGACGCCCCCAGACTTTTTATCGTCCATAAACCCACATGCGGACTTCCAAGTTTCGATACATCACGTTCACTTTGGGGAATACGTTTTTCTATTCCCCCAATGTCCTTTGCGCGCTGTCGTCTTTGACTATACGTTTGTTCAACGGTAAATCATGAAATTCACGCTCGTGCCATTTATGTGGCTAGTTATTTTACTTATAGTGTACTGTGTGTAACTTAATAGCATCACTACCAGAATATTTTAAAATAAAATCGAAGCACTTATTCTTTTTTGCCGGCCTTATTATGTTTTACAATTTAATTTTTTCTTTAACAATGCTTATCGGAATTTTCGTTCTGTTCTCAATTCTCCTACTCACTTTGACTTGCCTAAATTTATCACTGAAAGTGGCAACAAATCTTCGCTATCTATAATGGAATAACGGAACCAAATTTTGACAAGATTTATTATACATACTCTGGTCACAAAGATTTGTAACACGTATCCAGAGCACATTAAAACAAGCAACAGTTGTAGAATACGAAAGATTCATTCAACATCCTACTAAATTAAATATATTTTACTTTAACTTTCATTAATTTTGGCTTTTCAAAACAAGAACTAAAATATGACTTGCACAATATTAATATCTGAGACTAAGATCTCTCTCGCTTTTGCAAGCGAAAATGAAATTGTGGACGTAAAAAAATGTTTAAGACTGAGTTGCGTAACTGGTTCTTTGATTCGAGCGATACCACCAACGTTCTGCTTCTTGTTTTTTCTATTCATCGAAGAGGAATAACCTGGATTATTAAATTAATTAAATAATTATCACTAACAGAAGTACGATAGTGTAAATGTACAGTAATGATTAATTTTATACAGTAAGGATTATGCCGTTTTTTATCAATTATAATTAAACTTCAAAACTATTGAACGAAATATAAGTTGCTTTAGTTTTTACTCATATTACATATTGATAACCGTAATAATTTATAAGACTCAGTTTAAAACAAATAAATATAACAATCATTTAATAAAAAAATTGTACAATTTGACATAAAAATTGATTTTATATAGACTTTTACATAAAAGCAATGCAAATTATATTCGTCACATACACACTTTCCTTCCCTTTACACATAAAATGTGATTCATATTACACATTGCGTTTACTTGTAAAAATTGAATCAAGTGGGGGTTCATCGACCCCTCATAGTACCCTAACGAGCGTATAACGATGCAATGACATTCAGAAAGCACAATCAGAATCATAATGGTGGACGGCAGCAAGCAATAAGCGCATATAAATCACTGCTTTATCTGCAACCTATGTAGCGCAGGAGTTGCATTAAATTGTCATAGTACATTGTAAATACGCGAAGCAGAAATTTTGTAACGACAACTACGAGAACGAAGGAGTACGGCACATATTTGATTTTTAAGATGATATTTTGTGTATTATGCATTAGAAAGAAAAAGATAATAAAAATTTAAGTTACGGTAATTACCATTCATTTGAAAAAGTAAAATTGAAATAGATTAAATTTTACATGTTATATTTTGTTTAGGGTTTATTATACATTTATTTTGGCATCTTTTTATTGCCTCTTGCCCTCTTGACAAGATACCTGAAATATTTTCGGAATACAGGCATTTTGAACCAATACATTCAAGAAGCAAGCAAGTTTAGCAAATGGGGATTGACCGTACAAGAACGTTCAACGTTAGGGTGGGTTTGAAGAGACCATAGAACCAAAGTGAGATATTGCAAATGTTACCTAAAATCTTTTATATGAAAGTAAATAAAATATCCGCTACAATTTTATATTTTGATAACAATGAATGCATCACTTAAATTTCTTATTAATCATTATCCCAATTATGAAATTAATATTGTAGACTCTAGTCACCCGATGTTTTATAAGCATGAGAACTACTGGAAAGATTAATTTTTCTTTGCCTCACCCGTTGCGTGAATCAGCATTATTCAAGCCATTAACATAATCCCGCATCCACATGGAAGGCACCCCTCGACGGAATGCCCTCGCGTACCTTATATTTGAATTGCAGCATCAGTGTCTTGGGAATACGAATCTTATAATACTTTCCTGGTGTGTCGCATTATTGCTTATCACTTCGTGTGTTTACAAGTGTGAATTTAAAAATATAGAAAGGAGCTTTCATATAGGTATATAATAATGTTTTTATACACTACAATTAGTTCAAAAATTTTACATTTCATTCTTCAGTGCCGAATAGTTTTGAAATGACATTTCTTCTCATGGAGTTTAAAAAATCGATGATCGTTCCAGCATTGTTTATACTAACAACAGTTAGTACATTTTTTTAATAATTCCAGTTCCATGAATTCAAGATAGATGTAAGACCTCAAAGAATTCTGCCTATCCCGGCCGTCCACATTCCAAATATGTAAATTTACTTTGTTCTCGCTTAAATAATATTTATTCAGAGGAGAAAATCTTTTCTTTGGAGCGAAGTTTTCGTAAATAATTCACGAGCGTATTTTCCTCGTCGACTTCAATTAAAGTTTTGTAAGGCCAGAACCAAGGAGTTAATTTACTTCAGAGTACAAAGGTACATTCTGACAATCTATAAGAAACATGGGTACTGCAAATTTTTAATATCGTTAAGAAAGATTAAACGAATATATAAAAAAAAAAAACATTTTGTAATGTTACCAATATAGTCTTTTTTATTTTAAAACGTAACATTAGATGTTATCATTTAACCCAAATGTGAGAAATGTAAGCACAGACCTATAATAACATTATGGAAATAGACTTCTACAGAGCACGAAATAAAAGAAGAAAGAAAAATAAAGAGGGCTGCAATATTCATTTATTCTCGACAATACAGCAAAAATGGTATGAAAGTACATACGTAAAATTATGCCGGAAAAAAAAATAAAGTTTAAACATTATACATCTAGGAATAGAAATACTACTGGGCAGAAATTAAATCTTTTGTATGATGGTGGATAGGAAAATATAAAAGAAAAACATTAATTTTAATCTTTACTGTCGTATAAAGTTACTTCGTTAGTACCTACATTTAATTTTATGTTTATTATTACAACAAGTAAGTACAACAATACATATAACCGTTTGCTATTATAAAATATAGTTTTAATATAGTATTAATTAAATTGTGAAAATAAACAATAATTGAAAATCTAAATGAATGTAATAACGAACAATTTTACGGACGATTAGCGCAGTACAAACATTTCGATAACTAGTTAACTTCCGAATGGATCGCGCAATACATCGAAAGAGCTAATTACAACATCGTACAACTTTTAATATAGTTTGTAAAGTTAATTAATTTGTTTTGTAGATACTTGTTTCCTTTTATTAACTATTTCGTGTAGTTTAACTTCAATGCTGAAGAAACGTAAAATCTTACCCAAAATATAAAATACCAAAGAAATATTGCTAAAATTATAACAGTTTTATGAGGGCTTAAAAGGAGGTAGGGAGTTAATTTATCACCGTTCTTTACCGGTCTCATAGGGGATAGTAAAGAATAGTCAAAGGAAGCGGTTTTCGAATGAAATAGCCAACTACCCGCATTTACGAGTAATTCATGTTATCAGATATCTCTGTCGCAGTCGTGCAACGTCAGCCATTCTCGCCGGACGCGAATTATGTAGCCATTACGCAAGAACTACGACTTGCTTAAGATCTGATAAAACTTCATAGAATCCTTTGTTCGATTCGCTCTATTTCCAACCAACAAAACAGTAGTACCGGCTTTTTGCATTGTAAATTATGTACTATAACAACTCATCTTGTAAGCGAAACCTTACATCTGTAACATGTCATGACCAATGGTATTATAACCGGTGACCTACAATCTAAATGGATTTGTTTTATTTTATGTTCAGTACTAAGTAAAGGGCATTATATAACTTTTGTCGCAGTTTTATGACATATGTAAAAGGAAAATTACAATGATTTTTTTTACAATGTCCAGGATGAAATTTTCTGACTTCCAAACTATATACACACAAAAATCATTTAATATAAATCGCATTAACGTCAGACAGAGTTACTTCTGTATTTAAATATTGTATGGATATGATTTATTTTGGTTATAGTATTTAGAGAAAACATATTAAGTATATCAAAATCCGTTTAACAAGTGAGCGTATTTTATAAGCGCCTCATTAGAATGCTGGAGTTGAACCCGTTAAAATAAATGGACGTCACGTGAAACGCAAATCCAATCTGACGCAATTTTAGCGTAGCAGCTAAACTTCACTACATTACATAAACGAAGCAACCAACTTTGGACTTTAATCCAGGAAGCGTTGCGCTTATATCAGGATACATGTTAAATGCAAAGACAAGTGCGGAACAGAGGCGAAACAAAATTACACAACCGTCTGTTAGGGCACGCGACGGATAAGTTGTAAGGGATTATTGCTTGCACTTGGAAACACCCTTGACAACATAGAATTAACATTTTAAACCTTATAGCTATTGGAATAGAAACGTATAAACCATCGATACGGTTGAAGAATTACAACACATATTGGAGGCAAGGGCGACTACCCTCGGATATCAGCGGGAATTATTGGTATATATCTATACAAAGCATCACGTTACTCGATAAGTCCGCGTAATCTTCACTGCGCTTTGTCTACCACATAATACTATCGGAGCGATTGTTAGTACCACGAAAAATGGCCTCTTATCGGTCAATATAAATCTTTTTCAATTGTTCCTCAAATGCTCGACATAAAGATAAGGAACCTAATGATTACGTGGCAGTGATTTATACTCTTTATATACATTCGCTGCTAAACCTTGTCAGAAACAGTAAAATATCTGATAGACAAGTTGGTCAATAATTTGTATTTCTACCAATGCCGAGCAGCATGGTACAATAGGCTCCACGTCTCTTGCGTCGTGCACGCATCTCATATTTCTCACATTTCTCACTACTGGTGGACTAGTGAGAAAAGATGCGTGCCCATTAGTGGGATACACAAAATATTCGACACTTCGACATCACAGTCATTGAAGATCCATTTCAGAATCGAAATGTCAACGCTTATTAGAAGAAAGTTATTGAATCTAGATTTGGTAGATATATCAAAAAGATGTGACGGCACCGCAGACGAGACGTATGAAATATCACTTTAAGACATTATTTAAGAGCAGAACTGCTTCGATTAGATATTTCTAACGTCTATAAAACTTTAGAGTTTTATACCTTAATCTTAAACTTATTTTAAATTGTGTAAACATGGTTGTAGAAATAGTTTACAAAATATACTTGTAAAGAATTATTTTAGAATAAAAATATTTTTCTGTGAGTATATTTCTGCAGTTCAATTTCTTCCATTTTTATTAAATTTTGTGAGTGTGATTAAGTTGATTCGAGAATACTTTAACACTCGGACTCGAAGGTGGCGCTTATCGCCACGTGACGCTGATCACTTTATTGAGCTAATTAATCTTTGCATTGCATTCCGTCAGAGCACCCAATTTGCTTTTTCAGTTAAGTTTAGTATTGGACAGCACTACTTCATTTTCCTCGGTAACTTCAAATTGACAAAAAATTCGATAGTCACTGGAATCAATGAAGTGAAAGCCACCTTCATAAATTATTTAAGCACCTACTAAAAACTTAGGGTGGTAGACTACCACCCCGATTTTCCGATGAGTCACCGAGACAAATGACTGCGACGGTCCCTCCTATTATACGAAGCAAGGACCCTGATCTGTATGACTTGGTTGTGAATTTTTTGAGTTGCATTTTGCAAATCTAATTAGATATCTTGAGGTTATATTCTTCATAACATCCTTGATTTATATCCTTGATTTATATCAAGGATGTTATGTAACTGAGTTTTATATAATGAAAAGATTACTATCATGCAAGCGCAATATATTTTTAAACATTTGTATGCATTTTTTTTCAAAACAGTGTCTGACTTCCTGAACCTGCACTTTGACGCTAATAAAATTCGCCTTAATGTACAATTATCAGAACCTACCATTATCGTACTATGTTTTGTATTTATAAAGGAGAAAATAAACAGCCATAGGTATTCGAGAGAATTATCACAAAAACTGATAAAATCCGCAACAGAATAGCACCTCCCAAATAAAAAAAGGCGTAGTGGCGAGATTGCGTGCAAGGTCCAATTGTATTTACAAAGGACATCGCCCACAGCGTCTCATCTGATAAGGCGGTCGGGTTCACCAATAACTAAGATAGCATAATCCGATTACCAACCCACAAAGAAACGTTCGCGGGCTTTATAAAACTACGGGGGATCTACGAAACCCCCAGTAAAGGTTTACGATGGGGAAAGCTAGTTTCATTATCCGTTTTTATTGAATAGCTACGAGAAATCTGTTCAGGAGTTCTTTATAACGGCTGAGAACCGTGAATAAGACTGCCTATGGCGGATATTGTTAGCGGTTTTGGGTTCGCTGACTAAATAATAACGGAACTACAGGAGTTATTTTTACATTACGATATGTCCTAAACATTTTTTTTAATATTCTACTCATATAATAAATCATTTTGTTTTTCAGTAATGTGCAGTACGAATATAAAGATGATTCTAACCTGATCATAAAATCTTCATAAATTCAATGCAGTCCAATTTTAATTAAGTATTTAAACTACGGAACCTTTTTTGACACTTGGCGCATTCCAAAGAGAAAGAGATTTAGAAAGAGACAATATATTTGTAATACATACAAAATATAATAATAAAAAGATAATACAAAAAATGTGCAGACATAAAACTAAAACTAAAATTAGTATTCGCTCACAACACAAATTTACCTACATATTTTTTTGCAAAATGTGTCACACATGTTGATTTAGTTCAGGGTTGGGTACACGAGTCTCAATGCCGGGTCGGCTCAAGTTTTGTTTGTTCAAGTATTATGTAGCTTTCGTCAGTACCTAAAGAATCTGTATTATGCAAGATGATGGCCTTTATGTACAAAACAATGTAAATGTTTGCCATATTCATGCCACGTTCGGACACGCTACGTTACTTTCTATTCTAAATAACGGTATCAAACCATAACGTGTTTGAAACATTAAAGTATTGGTTTCGGATTCATACATTGGAGGTTCAGGATCCAAAACCTAGCATACACCTCTAGTCTTTCAAATTTATATGCAGCAGTAACTAGGAATCGCGTGTTATCCGGTGAAGGAAAACGTAACGAAACCTGCATGCCTAAAGTTCTCCACAAAGCGCTTGAAAGTAATCTGACATCATCCGGCAATCCGCATCCGGCCAGCCTGATGGACCATGGCCTAAGCTCTGTTTAACTTTACTGAGGGCACCGGCACCAGTTATGATGATGATGATGATATCAATATCAATTTCACATTTATTTCAAATGTTAAGGTTGTAACCACTAATTACTGTTACATGAAATACATTTAAATTACTCGAAAAACAAACATAGTCAACATGGTTTGGGAGTTAACCCCATAATTATGTTCCGTTATTATAACGACATATTTCTAATAATGTCGGGACGGATAACCGCACTATTAATAAGCCACGTGTAACTAACACACCACGCGCCATTGAGTGTAGAAATGGGCAAATTATAATAACAAAATAGAACATTTCCTTGCTGGTTTTACTGAGGGTCGGAGGAAATAACAAGGGGGATTGTTAATAACGACTTTCTTAAATTATCTTGTGATAATGAAAGCGCTTTGCTTTAGATATAATAATAGCTAGTCGACGAGTAACTTTAAACTTACATCAGTCAAACGAGGGGTCAAATGTCAATTTCGTCACGCTACTGTCAATTTTCATTTTCTCGTCAACGAAAATAGTATAGGTTCCATTATTTTTTGCATCACTAAAACTGCAAACGCGAGAATGTTGTGATGATCATAAGCATTGTACAGGCAACCTGGGACATCAGAGAATTTTTGTAGGCTCCATTTTTGCTATCATTGAGACACCAGACATTTCTCATCGTAGCAGTCATTTCAAAAACATAAGGAGCCAAGAGCCTGTAATGTATGAAATCAACTTAGGCTACAATTCACCGAACTATAAACTGTTGTATATTTAACTAATCAAAATCTAGTTTGCTCAAGACAATCAAGCAAGAAAACAGCTTAGACTTACAACGCCTTTAGACTTTTGCCTTGTACCTCCAATAGACGTAATAATAACATACTGTGTATAATATT
>DWPP01000172.1:0-13251 GCA_018251735.1 Eantis mithridates tamenund
TACTAGCATACTACGAGGAGATATTACGGGAGGAGAAAAAATCATTGACTCGTCAGACGACTTTGTTAGATTGAATGAAACCTTCTACTTCAAAATATTTTTGGATTGTGTTTATACATTTTATTAATATGTCATATTATCTAAAATTATTGTTTCTTTTTCTCCGGTCCCAATTAAACATACCTTGTATGCAATGCTATATGCAAAATTGTACCCCGATTTACGCGAATAGCGCTCGGTCCCACCTATCGGGTAAGTCCGGGGTATTACTGTATACTGTCCCTTCTTTTTTAGCCACAAGCGCAACTTCTAGTTGAGCAGAGTTGTAATTGTTTGCGCTTCTTCCATGGTTCTCTAAAAAACACTAAAGAGTTGTGGACTATAATTCATCGAAATAAGCATTAAAAAGAGTAGTGTATAATGTATAATCTTAATAGACTGAACTTTACCACGGGTACACAATGGTAAATTATAATCTCATTTCTCTGAATTATCTAGTTTTTAAGATGTGTTTCATTTATTCAACTGTTCTTTAAATGCGTACCGGGGCCTTCCACTCACATTTTTATTTTTTCTGGTATTCTTAATCAAAAGCATCAGATTATAATTATATCCGCCAGATGTACTAATGTATTATTTTCAAATTATGATAATTATAATTTATGAGTTGCCTGAGGAGATTAAAAGGGTTTGTAAGTACAATGAAAAGTAATTTATTTTAAAATATCTTTATTATCAAGCCACACTTTTAAACATGTAACATTTTTCAGAGCACATACATTAGAATGATAAATACAGCTAAACATGTTATCACAATTGACATAATTATCATACAATGTTTGAAAACTAGGACAATCCTTATATTCTAAATTATATATTTGATCACTTTTTACTATATTTTTTAACCACAAAACTTTTTCATTTCCTTTGACATACACAGTCTTGTCTTTAAGATATTTGGAAATATATTGGTTAACTTGAGTGTACGGAACAAATCCTTCATTCCAAAAAATTTTTCTATTCCTTTCTATCCAGCTCACTTGTGATCGTTCTTTTTTTGTTAGTTCATAGAACGGATATGGTGGTTTCACCAGTAGCAATAACATTTTGCCACCACAAAATATTGCTATTTCTTTCAATATAAACTCATTATTTTCTGTCTTAAATCCTTGCAGATCAACAATGGCATTCATATTATTTTTTTAACAATATTGCTTAAAGGCCTGTATTCTATTAAGCGATCGTTAATTATAAGACAATACGCGGAAGTCTTTTCTGGGAAATCTTCGACACTTTCTATCTCTAATCTGACGTCAATAGCGCCAGATTTTAAGGAGTCGTTTTGTCTTGAACAATCTATTACAAAAAGTGGTGCCTTTTCTTTAAATTCGTAATAATCAAGCAACGGTTCGCACTCGGAGTTGTAATAAGACTGATGAAACTTGGTGTACATCTCGTATAATATATAGTATTTATCATCACTAAATTTGGAATTCACTGATTCATAAGGGTAATATTGGGAATTTAAATAAAGAGTAACATTATTAAGTTTACAGTGATCAAAAATAGAATAATCTTTAGACTTCATATTTTTTCGATTGGTTTGTAAGCCAAATATTACATATCTTGGCTTTTCGATCTGTGAAGCTGTCTTAACAATCCAAGAATGTTTGGTAGTTTTCGGTAATAATGGATATTCATGCAAGTCCCAGTTCCTAAATGCTATTTGAATGGGGCGGTCTTTTTCTAAATGTTTAAGTAATGTTAACCTCTCTCGATCTGAAACTTTTATATGTGGCATTCGCCATTGCACTTTTTCTAAATAAATTTCAATTAAATCATTATCATCAACAATAACGCTGTTAAAGTTCGTACCACTTCTGTTAAGTATCAGTTCATGTTTGCTGTTAATAATTATCTTTTTATAATCTTCCGCAAAACCTAAAATATTCTTTAATGGAATAAGAGCACTAAATACTCCCTTATCATTTTTCGTTCCTTTTAAGTCCTAACCCCATACTGCACCAGCTTTGTTTTCACCTGAACTCAAAGAGACATACGATTTCAGTGTTGTCGTTATTCCCACATTTTTTATTCGATCAATTTCAACACCATTAATTTCATAGCGTATGTCTTGAAATAGACATAATATTGCATTGTTTGTAAACTTAACAGATTTTTTTGTTTGTTTTCCCGCAGTATCTTTCGAAAAGACACTGGCTCGTCCTTCTATGTAGATGTAACTGGCAGAAGGTAACACGTAAATATCTTGCTGATGAATAGGTATTCTTATTTCATCATTCTCTTTAAAACTATTACCGTAAGGATTGTATGTATGTATTTCATAACCCACGATTGAATTATCACATCGTAATGGTTCACTTATATCCAGCAAATTCATAATTTAAAGCTTAGTGACTATAGAAATAATTTATTTTTATTAGTTAATTTTTTTATCCTCTGCTCAGGTCTGTTCCTGTTAAACGAACGTGAGGAACTAAACTTTTTAGCCTTGTCTTTGAATAATATATGACTACTGTTAAAAATAATCATTTTAACTGTCGCGTATGATTGCGGTGAAAGTTACAAGCCAAATGAGTTTATCTAGTGCGCAATATTAATTTAAGCACAAATATAACCCCTTTTATTCCAAAAGTCTTTAAGAAATCGAATGCATAAATGCCCACACTTAAAGGAATTATTCTTTTGTAAATTTTCATAGTTATAATTAATATTGGAGCCTAAATATTTCACAAATTCTAAAGGAGGTTTTAAGTTTCCGTAACTGTCGAAATATTCTATATATTTGTTTAATTTTGCATAGGCTACCCAATGAGTACCAGGATTTTTAGAGCTATCCAAATTTATGATGCCACACTCTTTGAATAACGGAGACTTTGGTAATTCATCTTTCATGTATACGCCACGAAAATAGGGAATATTACCAGCAAATTTTACTATATCTATGTTAGTCAAAGGGCGATTAGGTAGCCGCAATTTTAGATTTTTTTTTTTTTTTTTTTTTTTTCAGATAAATATATGCCTAGACCATTCTTGTACCGATCCAACTGCAATCCATTACCAAGGTGTACAGCTTCCATTGCTTTATTATGTCTCTCTTGTTCTTTTAAATGTTTTTTGGCAGCTTTGTATTCATTGATACTTTTAACTATTCCTGAGACTCCACCTGCCAAGCTTCCTACAGCTGACAAACCAGCAAATATCGGAATCAAGGGAATAAAGCCACCAGACTTAGGAACAGGTATAATACGAGGTATTTTAATAGAGCTATCTTGACTTAATTCCTTAGCAGCTCGATACGCTAACTGTACTATTTTCTTTTTATTTTTTGGTTTAATCTTCCTGATTATTTTTTTGGCATGGGACACAATATGCTTAAAATCTTTTTTTAAGCCGGCACCGGAAGAAACTTTTGCTAACATAATACTATTCACTAAATTAGCGGCAAGTTTCTCTCCATTAGAAGCATTAGTAGCTTTAGCGCGTTTTTTAGCCATTTTCATCAAAATAATATCTGCTTTATGACGGTCGCCTATGTTATTAGAAAAATTATACGAAATATCGTGAGCTTTACAATATTCATCCAATTCATTCACGCCTTTGTCTCCACGTGATAATCTTTCCAGCAGGCGTGTTCCTGGGCCACAATAGTTATATCCTGGGAGATGCAGCTCAAAGGGCAAATTATTTATCACACTATTTACAAGTCCTTTTCCTTCCATAAACACACACCGATTGAAATAAATAACAAAGATTGAATCTTTATATTGATTTCCTTGGACTTAAACTACATTAGTATTATCTATCCAACTATTCTCTTGCGAAGATAATCCTAACCATTTTACATAAACTCTTTTTCCTTTTCGTTTTAGCACTTTTTCAACAAGATAATAATTGGGGTATTTTGTTTTTTGAAGTTCTTGAGTGTAAAATGTTCCTAAGATTGGTTGTTTGTTTCCATCTTCCAGCAAATATGTAACAGGGTTTGTATTTTTAACAGAAATAATTTTTTAATATTTCTGTTGACCAGCTAGGAGTATATCCCCCTTATCAAAGCAGCTTTTATATTTGCTAATCCGTACAAAATCACCGACATGAAACTTTTTTTGCACGTGCTTGTATTTGAAACCATCAGAAATTTTCTTTAATACGGTCATTTTATTGGTTTGATTAACATTAGCTGGGTAAGTTCCAATTGTCCTGTGTTTTGAATGATTGTATTTATTTATTACCTTTGAAAGTGTACCTTTAACCCATTTATAATTTCCTTGCAAATGAAATTCCTTGTAGAGATTGCTCTTAATTGTTCTAATAAATCTTTCAACTATAGAAGCTTTCTTCGTCGAGTGTGTAGAATAATGATTAATGGAATATTTGTCTGTGAGTTTTTTAAATTGACTGTTGTAAAACTCTGTTCCAAAATCGGTCTGTAAGTTTTTTGGTTGGCGCAATTCTTTGGTTATTAATTTAAGAAAAGCACTGCAGACAGCTTCTTTATTTTTATGTTTAAGTGGGTATGCCCATGCGTATTTAGAAAATGCATCGATAACAACCAATATAAATTTGTAATTGTTATTATATTTTGAAAATTTTTGAATATCAATTAAATCAGCTTGCCAAAGATCGTCGATATCTTTTAAAATAACTTTTCTCCGCGGAAAATTTTTTCTTGCATTTTTATGGATTTCATTAATTATACCTCTTTTTACTTCACACATTTTTGTTTCTGGTTCTCTAAAATCTAAGTAAATACTAAGATAGTTTTAACTTATCATTAATTTTTATATTCTTTTATTATATCTGCTTCCTTCAACTCTTCAATTATTGACAGTATTTCGTTATCGAGACCTGTGTTACCAGCATTTTTTGATGCTAATAAAAGTTTCAGCCTTTCTACTAGCTCATTTGGATCATCCCAATAAATCAGTTCTGTATTCTTTACATATTTTTTTAGTCTAGATAAACCTGCTCCACGTTTCTCTAATGTACTTATTTCTGCTAAAACCTTATTATTTTCATGTAACAATGGTTTTATAATTTTACGATATTTTTCTCCTTTATCTCCTTTTATTTGACCAGTTGGTTCATAGTTTTTTCTGTGAGCATTTGTGCTTACGAGGATTTTTTTATAATTTATTCTATCATTATCACTTACTAATGATAAATCAGGTTTTTTACGTAGCAATAACTCTTTGAGGCCTGGAGTAAGTATGTATTTATTATTATCTACGATGAGATTATAGATTTTATCATTAGAATTCTCAAAGGATTTAAAAAAAAATACTGGTACGTTTCCTATCATAAGTTTATTATTCTCACTTCTCAATCCAAATGGTATATTCATATCATCATATATTTCAATTATGTCATCTTTCTTAAGTGATATATCCCTATTTTTGTTCGGCTGTGTTTCTTCATAGTCTGAATAAAATATTTCAGATTTATAACTGTCATTACTGACTTCAGATTTATTTTCTATCTCAAACCAATTATTTCCTTTCGATCTATCATGCATTAAGACTTTTGTATCACCGTACAGATCATCGTGTTGATCATTACAATAATTACTATTTTGTTTGTTTGAAAATGCCATTGCTTTCAAAGGTTCGGAAATAGGTTTAAAAAATTGATTCAGATGAATATTCGTATTAAATTCCGTATCCTTCATTTGCTTAATTTTATTTTTAATAGTATCTGCAGACTTAATTATTTCCTTTGTAATTATTTCATCCATAATTATTAAACTGTCACTGCTGAAACTTAAGTCACTGAACGATAAAACTCAAATGATGATGCTAATATAATGACTTGATATTATATACAAACATTAAATTTTATAAATTCGTCAAATGACTTTCGGTATCTTCCTTGATTTAATTCGCAATCTTTATTTATAACTAAAAAATCATGAGAATCAACAAAAACTTTAGAACACAAGTTCTTGAATTTATTCCAATCCATATCAGAATTGACGTGCTCATCATATATATGTTTTAAATTTACGTTATCTTGTTTAAATATTATTAAAACATTTGCATTGTCACGTATCAATTGCTTTGGTATTTTTGAATACGTTTGAGACAAATAAAAACAATCGATTCCTTTATGTCGTCCCATTGTAAAATAATTTCTTATATTTGATTGTTTCTCACTAATAACATCATCAAAAATGAAGACAGAATGTGGTAAGGCTTCGTTTGGATGAATAACTTCTTGATCTGAATTGTAAATAAATAATTTCACTTCGGGAATTTCATCTAAAATTTTTTTTAAATACTGATACTTTGATTGGAAACTAGTTTTAGAATACAAGTAAATATTCTCAAACCGTAAACCATTTTTATGAATAAGTAAGGTAATCATAACGTTGGTTTTTCCACAATTAGAAGGACCACATATTATACATCTAATATTATTCGGAAAAAGCTGACCATGTTTGCTTTTTTGTACCTCTCTTTTAAATTGAATATTTTTGACTTCTAGCGACACTGGTTGCTTGATCAGTTCCATTTTACATCTATGCTATAGTTTTGATTGTTTTCGTATTTATAATGAGCAATTCAATTAAAAAGGGAATTAACTTGCTAAAAAGTAAAGACATCATATTTCAAAAATATTTTATTCATAATAAACCATGATACAATAACAATGCAATCTTAATACTATAGTAACCGTTTTTGCATTTACTATTAATTACTAGGAATTTATTAAAATATCGTATCGCAGTGACCCCAAGGCAAAGTTTCTATTTGATTTGATAAAACTTGCCTTTTATCATCAAGTCTGTTTAAAACCTCTTTATTGATTTGCTGTGAATAAATAGTATGTTTTAGTGATTTGAATACATTCATTTTACATTTTAAAGAAATGTTATTGAATAGTGCCTTTTTATAATTCGATAGTTGTAATTTTTTTGTTACTGGTTTTGATACACCTTTTGCTTTATTTATTTGAGATTTTATTGATTTAATACAATACAGTTTTGCTCTCAATCCTATGAATTCTGTTATTATCTCACCACCTAACTCATCCTTAAATAAACCAGGAACCTTTTCATTAACTCTTGGTATAAAATAAGGATTATCAGATTTAAAATTACTTGTGTCAAACACTGAAATATTTTTACGTATATCTTTATAAAAGTCCTCCGTCTCTATTAAATATAATAAACTATCAGTATCAGTGTAACATAATTTAGCGTTTTCTCCAAATTTATGTTTAATGAAATCGTAATGAAATTTATACAAATGATTTCTTGCATATTCTAATACAGCGAATCCAATGTATATAGGTCTATCAAGAAGTATTTTTTCTGGGCTCAACTGCACTGCTGCGAAATTTTCGGCAAATATAGAAATGCTTTTAAAGTTGGGTTTTGCTATAAGTTTTTCTGCACTTAATGTTTTGTTTGTCTTATTTCTACTATCATTCCACTTTGTAACTAACTTTACATCGACATGTTTACGCTTATTCTCAATAGTTTTACCAAATATTGCGTTATTTAGAAGTTTAAAAAAATCTTTTTCAAATGATGTTGATGCTGCCTGTCTTAATTTAGTGTTCAAGTCTATATATTTTTTCAAAAAGTTTTCTTGTTTAAATTTAAGTATTTTATGAATCTTATTCATGACTAAACCTTTATTAATGCACTCTTTCAAATGAACATAATGAATTACATATTTGAATTTATCATATAAGTTTGCGATTAATTTAGGTGTTTTACCTCCTATAGGAATAAATTTCTCAGGAGCGAAAGGCAAATCTTTATGTAAATTATGCAAATTGTCTGGATACAACATATCTACTTCTAATATGTAACCATATTCAGCATTATCATCAATTTCAAATAAATTAAAATTTTCTATTTCCTCACTGGATATTAATTTAAAATCAGAGATCGGTAATTTCATAGTCATAGCATAGCCATATAGGTTATTGCAATCTAAATATATCAAAAATCTTGATGGCTTAGTGTCATTGTAATCGGGTAAATAAATATTATTGGCTCTGGCGTATCTATGAGAACACTGCGACAATCCCTCACGTATTCCTTTTTCAATCATTTCATAAATTTCCGTGTCAGAAATTAGCTCTAACTTAACATTTGATGCTATGCTACTATATAGTAGCATAGCATCCCAACTCAAGCTAGGTGCAGTAATATAATATGCAGGATCTAATTTATAATGAATCAAACTTAAATTTCTAAAATTTTCGAAAATATCGCAGAGTAACAACACATCACACTTTAAATAAAGATCTGTATATTCACCCAAAGACTTGATTTTGAAACACTTCCATACGGCTTCAGCATGTTTATATTCGCTGTCTGATATGTGTTTCATTTTTAAAGAATTGTAAAATTCATTTTTTGCTGGAAGTTGTTTATAACTATATTTCTTCCATGAATCAATGTATTCGTAGGGATATACACCTTTTCTTCGTATTAAATTAAATTTATTTTTATTAGGAAAATACCTTGACAAGTGAACAAAATCTTTCTCAGTCAAACTTCTACTGAGAACGTCTAGGCTTGAACTTAGAAATTGAAAAGAGTCAATGAATTTAATCTGTATTGACTTACAGCCTTTTTCCAAAGGGATGATCTTTGTAATTGTTAGGTATTTTTCTTTTGTCTTTGGGATAACTTTCAATGCACCCTTATATTTTGATAGTTCTGTTATAAATAAATGTGAGTCATAGCCGGATAAATTATGGAAAAAAACTGGTATAAACGGACATACTCTATAAATTAAGTTACAGTGTGAATGTGCTGCACCTCTGTATTCAGATGTTACATGATCATGATCACAGACTTTATCCTCAAACAAAAGGTGACCACAAATATGGCACGTTGTTGCATTTCGAAAATTCTGAATTTGATCTGGAGTCAAAGGTTTCATATGTCTTTTTGTTCTCAAAATTTCATTGATTATCTTTGCTTCTTCTATTAACTTCTCTACAAATACTTGTACACAATCTGGTCCTCTATAAGTAATAAATTTATTCATGCTACTGTCATGTGAGCAACATACATAGAATGCAAAACATGAAGCCCGGTGAATTCTGTCTTTTATAGTATTTGTGCTAGAGCATTTATCTTCAAATTTTAGTAATAAACTCTCAAAATCGGCATATATCACGAAATTAACTTTTTGTTGTCTTTCAAAGTTTTTAAATCCTATGATGCTGTTTTTGTCTGGTAGTAATGTCACAACTTTAGAACAATTATGAGAATAATACTTTGAGTCGCTTCTGAAAATTTGCAGGCATGTTTCACATAAAAACATTGACCCTTTATGCTGAGATACTTGTTTGCGCACTAAGCGCAGTAAATCTTTGATTAAACAATAGTGTGCTTTACTGTGTTTTTCAATATATAATAAATTAACATGGTTATCTTTTTTACAATTTGTTACATAGAGAGGACCAGTTATTTTACATTTTTCATCTAAACCATAAATATTTATACTTATTGTAGGATTATTTCTTTCAAACAATCTTATATCCTTAGCTGCGGGTGGAAATGACATTTCTTTAGTGTTAAGTACTGAATCGTAATGTGGATACGAACTTGTTCGACACACATTATTTTTTGCTGGAAATAATGATGCAACAATACACCATAGAAAGCAAAATTCATCATTGTTTTGTATATTTAGACAACTCTTTGTATTTTTTATTACATCTGGTAGCTCTAAATAAGAACCGCCTCGTAGTGGAGAATATTTATTAATATTAATCTCTAAATGACTCACAGAAACAAATGACCATCCAGATTCATGATGTTCAAATTCCGTGAGTTTTCTGTTAAAAATCTGTGATAAATTTAGGCATATGTCATTTAAATCTGTACTTTTATATATAATTTCATATCTAGAATTAAATGATTTGAGTTGTTGTTCACCTGATTTAGGTAATACAAAGTAAGCAAAAAGCTCAAAGTTAACTTTAATACAAATATTACGATTTATCGATAACTTCAACAATTTTTTTATATCATTAGATTTTTCATCCAAGAACGCCTCTGGTAGGAGGTTCTCGTCTTCTATGGATGGGCTTAAACGATATGTCATAATTCTGTTCTTAAATGCAGTTGCTATAATATCAATATTTTCAAATTTTGATTTAATCAGACTGTTTGACTTGTGAATATTCGTTCTTTTATGATATTTGTATTCATTTTTCGGTATCAGAATTTTACAAAATTTACAATGGATATCTGAACTTGATGGTGTATCTTTTTCACTAACGGGTAGTACAACTGAAACAATAATAATATTTATGTATATAGTTTATTACTTGTTATATAACTGAAATACAAAAATTAATACGAACTTATGAATGTAGGAGGTATCTTTTTAAATTCTTGTTTACTGGATTGGAGGAATCTATGTAAATTAGCCCAGGATTCTGAGTCCTGGTCTAATCTATTTTTTATTGTTATAATGGAATGCCGCCATCGATTTACTGGAGGGACACGTTCTATTTCATTATGCTTATAAATTTTTAACTCTACGTAATATTCGCCGGATTTATTTTCAATAATCTGTCGCGAAAAACCGTTGGCCTGTCGTCGTGTTAAGTACGAATAAAGCGGGGGAGCGTTTTTACCGGTTTCATCTTCATCACTGTCGCTTCCAAAAAGATCTTTCGCCGTCGTCCGCTTGTAGACCACCGGCTTAATATGCGGCTTGCATTTCTTGACCGGCGGTTGCGATGTTGAGGGCTTGACTTCCTCCTTGTCGCGTCTACGCTTCTTACTTTCTTGTCCGGGTTTTGACAGAAGTTGACGGTTCGGTGTCGATGGAGCCTCCGCCACTGAACCATCGTCAGACAGGAACAGGTCATCGGCAAGTGTCTTCGACCTAATAAAAAATATTTATAAAATGAATATTAGATACACTACACATAAAAGAACTTTTAAAATGAACTATCTTAATTAAATGGAAGACAGCTGAAATGGATGACTATATTACATTTGAGAATTAATTTTAGTTATTATAAATTTCTGTAATTACTTACATTTTAGTAAACTGGAACGGTAGGTAGTAGGTAGGCACTTGAAGATGTTCTGCACGTGATGCCAGAAAGTGGTTTGTGATCCAGGCTCTGAGCGAAAACTCTTAAATAGGCCACAAATTTGCGTCACAGAGTCCTAAATTTGGTAATGGTATTTCTATCAAATTGCAGCGTAAGATGGATCATATTCAGGAACATTCAAACCTGCATAGCGCAGAGTAATAGACGCGCAGAACATACTTTATGCTTTATTCATTGTAGGTACCATAGTAGGAATAGAACGACGATGGTCTCTATTTCGTTCATTTGTCTGTGCTTCTTAAATTATTTTATATAAGCATTTTATCATTCTAGAAGTTGTTACTATGCTGTCAGACCATCTGAAGATAAACGATAAAAAGATATTTTCTTCGACGTTTGTGTAGCAATAAACTATAAAGATAAAATTATATTTGAAAGTCCACGCGTAAGTCGCGTCAACAGATAGAATACAATAAAATAAAAATAAAAAATAAACTAACACTGCAGTTTTTGCTGTATCAAGTTATTGTAAAGTAAGGATAAATTATATCTATAAATGTTTGCAAACGATTTTATTGGCATCATTCCTAAACTGGAAATCACTCACAACGGTTTATCATATAAAACTTACCTACTCGCTTTAAACTTACGATAAATATGTCATCGAACAATGTAAGTTTCAACATTTCTAATTGTTTTTGTGATTTGTTTGTGACTATTCTAATATTTTAAATACATTAAGGATTTGCAAGAACTACATAAAAACAAATTACTTCATTCATTACAGGCTATACCAAATTGGGTTTACTCTCCAAGCTCTCCGCCTTTGATGATTAATCCGGAAGCGTACATGAATATTTTTAATGGGAATGAGTATTCAGAGCAACCCTGCAAGAAATTTAAAGATTTAACATCCTGCGTTAAGTACATATCAAGTGGAACAAAACTAGTTAGAATCGAGATTTACGATGCTACTCAGTTTGAAAGTAATGAAAAGTCTATGTGTCAATGTAATGCTAAAGTTTGCGTGCAACATATTGTTAAGGACATAGCCAATGATCTGGTTTATGCGCGTGTGAAAGATATAATTTCCTCATTAGATGGCAAAAATGTTCTTTGATATACAACGGTTTTATTAAGTGAAGAGTAAGCAGTTAAATATGTTCAAAATAAATTCATACTTACCTTCTATTAAAGTGGTTTTATTTATAAGAAGTACCTACCTCTCTTCCATCTAATATTCAAAGCAGCTTGAATATTATAGCTTACGGTATGCCTCTACTTTATATTAAAGTGTCGTAGTACGAAGATGAGAATTCGCCTCATGTTACTAGAAATTATTTGTTCTCAAATGCTGATCCGTCAAATGATGTTACAGAAAGATTATTTATTAATGCAATGATTGAATGATTATACTCATATGTAAGAACAGTTGAATACTGAATACAATGAAACACATCTTAAAAACTAGATAATTCAGAGAAATGAGATTATAATTTACCATTGTGTACCCGTGGTCAAGTTCAGTCTATTAAGATAATGGGGGTTCCTGGATCTGTGATCCAGGAACCCCCATTATCCACTACTGTTGCCTCAAATAACAGTGCAACAAAACACAAGCAATTTGCCTGCTTCACGGCGGGTAATGAGAGCAGCGGTTTTCGTAGTTCTTACCCTATCAAGCCACCTTTTGATAAATTCAGCCCATGACTCGTAGGTGCCCGTGTCATTTTGTGTTTTCCTCAGGCGACTAGAAAATGTACAGGTCGATAACCTTTACAATTTCCTTAACAACAGATATTGGTTTAGAATATAAAATCATGGTTGAGAACCATTTATTTGAATAAAAGGTAAATTTGATTTTGTGTAAGGTTACTTTTTTTTTAATCTATAGTCTACATATTACAGGCTTTTATAGGCTTTCGGTTGAAGAAAATATTCTAGCACACCAGTAAAATACACATAATATAACTAATATCGATATCATACCTTCATGAGTATGATTTTTCTTTCCTTCTTTCTTTTAAATGACTTTTATTTTTATTTATTATTTTACTTTAATTAATACGGTATAGACCAATTACATTAATTAAAGGACAAGGCATTTATGCATCACGCTCGCAGAACTTCAAACATTCTGATAATATTTTCAACCATCCATCCGCAAACAGATCGCACTCAGGGCTA